>KK502402.1:4282756-4330587 GCA_000688735.1 Glossina austeni
CCCCCCCCGCTCCCCAATATTTCGCAAAATGAAAATTTCTATTTTTCCTCTTTTTCAATGTTTTACAGGACAACGTTGATGGGTGTAAAAGATTCGGTTGCAACTGCATATTATTTTCTAAGTTGTTTTTTTTTTTCATTTCCTTCTGTGTTGTTTTCATTTAAAAATGTATTCTTTTTTTTTAAACACTATTAGCATTTCCGTGATAGTGTAAAGAAAGCATGAAAACGAAAACAGGTCATATTGTGTAGCAAAGATTGCTAAGTATTGAATGACAAAGCAATCGATCAGCACTAATTGATTAGGGGGTGAAGAAGTATGGACCAGAATTTGAGTGCTATAAAAAGCATAAATAACGCGATGTTTTTTTTATTCTTTTTTTTTTTTTTTTTTTTTTTTTTTTTTTTTTTTTGTTAATTCTATACAAGGGCAAGCACGCTTATAGCTGCACCTCGAATGCGGTATGATCAACGAAAAACGTGGATTAAATAATTTTAAGACAATTGTACGTGGGCGACAGACGTACCGCTATAACAATAGAATACAACGATTTTTTATGAAGAGGAATATTATTATGAGCCGAATAAAATGCAAATCAAAAGTAATTTATGTGGTTGCGTGGTTTCATTAATTTTTTCGAAAACCTTATATGCTGGATGTGTAGGGAGATTTATTGAAAAGAATAAGTACAAGCCATTTATCTATCGTTATAATCTATTTTTCTTAACGTTCGGGCAGTACAGGAACGACGACATAGCAAATCGACTTCTCAGGCCATTCAAGAAAGTATCAATTTTATGAAATGTGTTGTAAAATTGGAAGCCATCAATTGAAGTAAATCTCAATCACAAGGGGCAATAAAGGATGAAAGGGGGAAGAAGGGACTAATGCAGTTTAATCCATTAGAGTTATGTGTGAAGTTTCGCAATATGGATGTACGCCTCCGTCCTGCTAAAAAATTATGCTATCAAGGCTTTTCTTTTTTGGATCAACTGCGCCATGATTATTGGGAGTAGCAGCGTTGGAACAGCTTATCCATCGCTATTGCCATCCCTGTTAATTCTTCACCGAGGCTGACATTATGGCAACTCTACGCGCGCATTACACTCGTGTCGTAATTCTTTGCAAGAAATATTTCAATTTCTTAGTGTATCTCTTAGCTTTTTTGCTTTATTCGAGTCTAAAGTAAAAAATTCCTTAAAAGGATAAAATGTGTGAATTAATTTATATGAAATATATTAATATTTCACCTGAAATTCAATTTAGTTTTGTGCAATCAACAATTAGAGCTCTGGGTAGTCTGTCGTTTTTCTCTTAATCTGGGTTTGCAACTTTCGCTCTATATTTACAGTGTCAACGAAAGTGAGAAATTTGTTATAATTTGGTGACAATTTTTGTGTCGTGGTATCTTTTAGTCGTCGTGTCATGTGAAGACAGGCCCAGAATCTGAACAATTCATCCGGTGTTGGCTCTGCTAACATTTTTGTCATACAAAGTGTGCTGGTATTAATGGCCGTGCTGCAGATGCAGTCCCGGCAGTCCAGTCAGCCTCAAAAGTATTACGATGCTCATGTTCTGACTGTAGGAAGCGGAACATTGATTTCATTGATAAACTCTTCACGTAGACGAGAAATAGTTTCCCAGATTTGAGCAAAAGTCTTGGTTCGTTATGCGATACGTTTGAAAAAATTAAGACTACTTTCGATGAGTGTCGTTGTATTGAGCACCCACCCTCTTCCCCTCTTCTGGTACAGTTACAACTCGTAGCGTGGCGTGTGGTACGTCAAATCTGAATTCTACAAAGTCTGATTCGTTGATGCAAGTTAGCGCTTCCACAATCTCTACAATGAACGTTAGCGTTTCTGCTATCGGTCTACTAGTACGACTATTGTTGTTAGAAGCAATCTAAGCCTACCGATGTAGACATAGCGTTGGGTGACTTCCATTTGCCTTAAGTTACTTGGTGTTGCAGAGATAATTCTGGCTGTTTTATTCCTACTTTAACATCTGACAGAGCTGTTGTGCTCGTTAACGAATTATTTGATCATCATTTAGTTCAATACAATCGTACTCCTCATTGTAATGGTAGACTGCTTGATCTTTGCTTTGCCAATTTCCTCGAGATCAGTGTAAGTCGTTGTCCACCTTTTTAGTTTACCTGAGGATCCTTATCATCCAGCAATGTGTATTTCCTTTCAATGTGTATGTCCCTCGTAAGACAGTTAAATACTACAAGAACTGAAAAAAAAAAGCTTTTTAAAAAGTTTTCCAAAAATGGCTTTGCTTGCCACTACTTCGCTTATTCAGCTGCTAGGCATAGATTCAATTTCCTCAATCACCATTATTATTGCAGATACCTTCAGTTTATAAAATCCTCGCACTTTGGTAACCCTAAATACTGTTTTAAGTTTGTTAACTCCAAAAGAAAAATGTCCATAATTCCCTCGCGTGTTTCTTTCAATGGCTCTGATTCCTCGGATGATATTGAAGCCTCAAAGCTCTTTGCTGAATACTTACGACGAAATTATTCGACTGCTAATTCCGATTTAACAGTAAATTACCCATATCCGATAACTAATTCGGTTTTAATTCCTAATTCGGTTATTTCAGAAAATGACGTTTAAAAGGGGTTAAGCTCTCTAAAGTATAGTTGTGCGCCTGGACCTGATGGAATTCCATCATGTGTACTATGGGTGTTATTTCAAAGATTTTCCATTCGTCCTAGAATTTAGGTGCTCTTCCTTTGTGTTGGACGATTAGTCTTCTTATTTATATTCGCAAAAGTGAAAGTAGACAACTCGTTGAGAACTACAGAGGCATTGCCAAGTTGAGTGTCTTGCGTAAACAGTTCGAGCGAATTGTTACTCACCATTTGGCCGTTGCCATCAAATCGTATATTTCTCCATTTCAACATGGCTTTCAGAAAGGAAGATCTACGATCATCAGTCTGTTAGAGTGTACTTGTCATGTCTTCAAGGCCTTTTCCAGTGGTTCCCGCTCTGATGTCATATACAGTGATTTTAGTAAAGCGTTTAATTTGGTTAACCATAACTGACTGGTCTTGAAACTCCAAGCCTCTGGCTTCCCTTCCCTATTTAGAAAAATGGATGAGCTCTTATCTGCGCAACAGATCATGCAAGGTTTGGTTTAACTTTATCACCTCGGATGAATTCTCCGTGACGTCTGGCGTACCTCAAGGCAGCCACTTAGGACCCATTTTTATTTAATTTATACTGACAAAAAGTTACGGTTTAACTTGCATATTGAGCTCTCGTTAAGCAAAGCTAGGTCCTCGCTTGGTTTTATAAAGAGGTGGTCTAGAGAGCTTGATGATCCCTGCATTACGAAAAGACTGTACATGTGTTTGGTTAGACCAATACTTGAGTATTGGTGCCTCTGTTGTGTGGTCTGCTTCCTTTAGGTGCTATGTAGATTCAATTGAATCTGTTCAAGAGCAATTCTTGCTGTTTGCCCTAACGAATTTGGGTTGAGATCCGATTGCCTCTCTTCCCCCCTATGAAAATAGGTTGCTTCTGTTATCCTTACCGTCACTTGAGAAACGTAGATTTATTCTTGCCGTTTACTTCTTAATCAAAGTAATAAATGGTACTGTGGACTCGCCCGCATTACTTGTTGAGATAAGCTTTCATGTCCCTAACGGCTTCTTTATTAAGCTTAGTCAATGTAAACCCAATTATGACTTGTTTAGCCCGCTCAGAGTTGGTTGTAGAAAACTAAATGATGTCTATCACTTAATCCCAATATCGGATTCGTTAAAGTTTTTTCAAACAATTTTGCTTAATAAGCGCGCTTTACCTATGTCGTAGTCAGCTTGAGCTTCTAATCTTGATATCTCATTAAGATTCGAAAATTAATTAGCGTTGATTACTGTATCGGTTACCAAGTTTTTGCATGTTTGCAATTTCTTACGGGTTCACTTACACCTCGGACCTGTGCTAGATGCAACACTGTGTACATGCATTTTCTCTCTCTTTCCTATTTAAAGATGAATTATTGTTTTTTTTTTCATTTATTTTCTTTATAGACTTCGTAATCGTTTTAATAATAATTGAAGTAAGATTTACTTCTAAGAGTCAAGTGAATTGAGCTATTAATTTATTTTAGCTGAATTGCTTGCGTTGTAAAGAAATAAATAAAGAAACTACCAAAACGGGTGAATAACTGTAGTAGACGAAGTGCGTATGTAATATTCGGCGTTAACCGGCTATAATGTCCTTACTTGCTTTCTTTTTTTTTTTTTTTTTTTTTTTTTTTTTTGAATTAATTAAGTTAATCATATCTAAAGACTTGAATTGTGTCTATGATTACTTCTAGAGTTTATCAGGGCAGCGATATGCGCCCATCATCGCTTCAGTTTTTTAGTTACTTTTTATTTTCTTTAACATTGGAAGTGATTCAAAGTGTCTGCGGATATACTGTATAGCGCTACTTGCACCATGTAAAATAGAGTAAATGGCGTGTAGCTTTCAGGAATGTAATCGGATATCACTCTGGATAGCGACTTCCTTTCTTACAACGTATTGCATTACAATGTCGTCACTTGCTTATTAAAATATTATTATACTTGTGACCTCAAACTAAACTTTAATATACACAACAAATGTTCTGTGAAGAGAGGAAAAAATTCTTCTTGAATTCGTTAAGAGTTAATTCTATGAGTTGCACAATCTTTATGCTGCGAAAGGCAAAGGTATCATTACACCCGTCCTTTGAAGCACTTTTCGTAATAATTACGGCCGTCGCTACGTTAGTCAAGTCGAGTGAGTTCGATAACAATTCGAACTATTGCAACACTAAACCAATTTTTTTATCCACTATTAGTAACAAAGCTACTTTTCCGTAGTCAATAATATGTTGCTTTTTATGACCTTGAATTTTGTCTCGTTAATGCGTAGGTTAGGCTGTACCGACTTGAAAGGTGTAAAGAGTCTCGAACAACTGTTACAATATGCTCTAGCAAAAGTTACGAAAGATAACTCTGTGCAGGATGTACTAACAACTTAACAGCAAGTAACGGAGCAACAATTTCGTAATCAGAGACTTTTTGTATTATGAGAGTAAGGGATCCTTTTATGTTGTCCTTCAACATAAATAATCGTAGAAATAATTCCGTTTTGCATTTTCGAACAAGAGTTTTAAAGTTAGTATAAGCGAGTTGTGCTTCTTCTTTTTTCAAAGAGAAATATGTTTGTCAGTCTAACGAATATTAAAATTAAGATCAAATAAGATACTACTTCTCTATGCCAGTATAGAGTATATCTAGTAAATATGAATTGTGAATAAATGAATTTAGTGATCTCGGAAAATATTCCACATTTTTTTTTTTTACTTTTTGATAATAGGAGTGATGTGAGATGTGATGTGACCGAAGTCTATTACTAAAATGATATAAAATATAAAAATTTTATAAAAAAAACATTTTACAAAAATATCAACAGGATGTTTTCGTTCCGAATAAAGTAAAGAACAATAACAGAATGACTCCGAATATTTGTGCGGAGTAAGCTAAACACGTACACATGCTGCTGAGCTTTTCATTCAAGAATTTCAGTGAAAATTGAGCAGGCGCTGTATGTGTTTAAACTTTAGACACTATAAACATTGTCGAATATATCTAAAGGTTTATGAAGTTAAGTTATTCAGTTTACTGTGGAATACCAAGGGAAACGGTTCATCAATAAAATTACTTTAAAAATATATAAATAATTTTTTAAGCAATATAAGAAAAAAAAAAAAGAAAAAAAAGAAGAAGAAGAAGAAGACAAATGCCGGTTACTTACCAAAGGCCCCACAACAACGACAACAAACTAAACCTATTAAATTAAAAATAAACTTAAAGAGAGGAAAAGCAAAAAATTAATTACTTCAACAAAACAAAATTAGAAAAGAAATTAAGCAAAAATTCTTTTTCAAAAAAAAAAAAACAATAACAAGAAGAAGAACTATATATAATAATTATTTTAAGCGAATTTTCATATTTGAAAAAATGATTTGAAAAAGTATTAAAACTGATGTAATAAAATATAAATTATTGCAGGTTAAGCGTAAGCAATATTTAGTATAACGAGTATTCGACTAGAATTTATTTTATGGACACATTTTTTTTTTTTTTTTTTTTTTCACTATGCAACTTAATGATGTGTGTGCATGTATATAAACCGCAGCAATTACTTTATTAATACACAGTTAGCTTTGTGGCATGCCATACTAGTTTTTATGTGGAACTTACTTTAAAATAACGTATATTTTAAATCATCAACATAGTCGACGTAGTTAGTTGTTGCTTCGTGTAAATAATAATATAATAACAAAAAAACAAAAACAAAAAGAAAAGAGAAAAGCGAACGAAAGTAACAGAAGTAGATGTGTGTGCATAAATTTTTACTATGTTAACCCCAATCCCCACTGCTATTACCGTAGAAAACATGTAATTGTTCGTAATGTGAATTTAAATGAAAAGAATTCTTTATGTCGTTAAAAAAAATAATCAATATTTGAGTTAATTTACTGAACTGCAAAACAATACTACATTACGGCGCACAGGTAAATATATTCTGTTGTGGTCAATTCTTCATTTTTTACGTTATATTAATATTTAAATTATTGAATTCATTTTAAGCCCATGAACGTAAGAAGGAGTTAAGCTAAATTTCCGTTTGTAACTCCCAGGCTTACGGAAAGCGAACAAACTAAACTTATATTTGCTCGGAATGTGTAAAGCAAGAAACAAGAAATAGGATGCCTTTGCTCATTCGTCTGGTAGTTAGCTCGGCAGATTAAATTTGTTAACCGATATTTCCAGTTCGATATTAAAAATTTGTCAAAACTTATTCAAAATCGTCTTCGGCGCACTCTTTGTGAAAAACTAAAATCTTTAAAATTGAAATAATTCCAAAAAAACACAGACGGACGGAACAGAGTTATATGCCGTACTCAAGTTTTAAAAAATGAATAAAAGATTATTGAAACCGTTTTTGCGTAATCGATCTCAGGTTCCATTGTATTAATAAACTCACACTTTTCTAATAATACAAAAATTTCATTTAAGCCAATAAACACTTTGTGAATCTAATTTTCGGCTCATCAAATTAAAATATTATCCTAGAAATACGCATCAAGGCAAGGTAATAATGACCTTTGGCTTAGCCTTTGGTCTAGCCATTTAGTATGTCTGCTTAGCCGGTCGCCTGTTCATAGCGAAGCCGTCAGTCAACGTCCATTAAAGTTGCGAGAGTGAAGTGAAATTTTCGTACGCAAGTTCTTTCTTTCTCAATGGGTTCACAGTAAATATGAATGCCAGCCGGATTCGTCCACATAAGCTATGGACAACGAACAAGCCTTACTATTCATAATTCATATCGATATAAATATTATCCAAAAAAATATTGCAAAATCATGTAAAAATTCCTTTTAAGAATAATTTCGATCAAACAATTGACGCGTCCACAGTGGTGGAGAGGCGCTCAACATTAGCCCGACAAGATTAGAACCAATTTTTCCAATCTCTTTCCTTAGCGGAAAAATATTAATTTTGAAAAATGTTAAATTTATTTATTTATCTTAATCGATTTTTTTACTTAAGGAAAAATTTATGCAAATTCTTAATAATAATTTATTTTGCAATTTTTGGCTTTTTTAAAAAGAATATAATTTTGCTTAGCAGCTTATTTTTTAAAAGTATTTAAAAGTTATTTCAAAACATAGAAGTGACCTAAACCTATCGTGGGTGGCGCCTGTCCAGATTATTCGTCATCTATATACGACATGTATATTATATGAAAATTATATAATTATACCCTACAGCCCTTATAGTACAAAAGTGTATTGAGTTTGCCAGAAGGACTTGAAATAGACACATCTTCTATTGCATCGATCGATCCAAAAAGCGCTTCTAAGCTTATCTATCCGTCTGTCCATCTGTCCGTCGGTCCATCTTGTGTTCTTTTAGTTAATCTAACGGCCGCAATATTTGAGATATTTTCATGAAATTTAGTAAATTAACATATTTTGCCCCAGGAATGAACGCGACTGAAAATGGTTTGCATCGGACCACTTTTTCGATCATTTTCCTTATGACGCCTTATTTTGTAAAGCCTTTATATGAATACCTGTGCGATAGTGTAGGGTATTTAATGATGCGTCGCGGCCCACTAAAGTGTCTTAATTTATTACACCCATCAGCGGAGAATAGGGGGTACATTCAATTTTGCCAAAACGTTCGCAAGCATGTCCGTTTGTCCGCAAGTTGGTACTCAAAATGGGACAAATAGATCAAAGCCCACGACCACAGCACAACCTAATCTGATTTCATCTTTGTTTTGCGATTCCACTACAATCTGTCTGCTAATTATTCATAAACTATAGCAGAAAAATGTACAAAAATCCGAACGTATATTCTATGGGCGATGCTACAGTGCTTGCTCAATATTATTGTGTATTCAAGTTAAGTTTTTTCCAATTCCCCAAAGTATATAAATTCTTGGCTAGTGTCAAATGTCGAATGCACCTAATCATGTTCGTAAATTCGTCTGCCCGTCTGCCAAACTATGCAGTATCTGTGGCAAACATTTTCCAGTTCGCAAGAAAGATCTACAAATTTACAAAAGAGTTTAAAAATAGCGCAAACAGACCAAAGAATACATCGACAACGCGCACACGTTTATACAACCAAAACTGAGAGTGTCTTTGCTTGCTCCGGTGCCTTTGATAACGGTGATGGGTATAAAAGATACCTGCGCGATTTAAGATAATTTTCTCACTTGTTTCTAGTCAGTTTTGTTCATTACCTAATTAATGTTTTAATGCTATTACGGAAGCATTCCATTTGTTCGTTTCAACTTGAAACTATAATGAGATCGATAGATAATAAAGTAATATTTTCGTAATTGCGAATGTGGCCTCGAAAGCTATCTTACTTCAGTTAAGTTAAGCCTCTAATGCCAGTCCCTTATTCTCGCAAACAGTGCAGTTGAGGGTTGGTTTCTAACGAAATTGCTTTTACAATCTTTTCAATTGTTTTCTCGATTTTGCTGCTTCTTCACTGCAGGAATCAGCCAAAATTTCGCCAACAATCTTTAGCACTGACGTTCTTGTACAGTGTTTGTCGTTCTCAGGGTTGACACTTTTAATTGACGATCGAACAAATCGCAAGATGTGGATAAGACTTTCACTTCAATTTCAATCAAGGCATTATTTTTTTTTAAAGTCTCTGATCGAGCTTTAAATAATTCATTCTATGTAGCGTTAGTACTCACACTACCTTCTACTGGGCTAACCTAATATTTTACAATTATCGTTACATTTCCAATCGTATATATCTTCTAGAAACGAGTTAAGCATATAATGTTGATCTCTGGGCTCTTCGGGTATATAATTTCAGAAGTTAAAGCAGTTTTACGATCTCTTGGGGTATATAATTTCAGAAGTTAAAGCAGTTTTACGATCTCCTTCAATTCTTATATTTCCGATAAATTTTCAAGAACTTTAGTCCTAAGTCCGTTAGTTTACAAAGGTATTTAACTGATGCGGTTCATGATCGGGGATATATGTCTAAAGAATTTCAATTATTAACGTCGAACGCTGTTAAAGATCGCGAAATAAATGATAATAAGATGGAATCAGAATATTTCCAGCTATCGTTCTATTAGATCGGATGCAAATGATTATCAGCTTGGAGTCCCGTTCGCTTATACGTGGATAGACATTGAATAATCAAACTTAAATTTCTTCGCTACACACACTCTTCGTCACTACTGGTATAGGGCATTTCAAGATTGTGCGGATGTATGTAACATCACAAAGGACTTAGCAACCACTCTCCATTATAGTCTTTATTATTCACAGCCATTTTTTGAATCAATTTAGTTTTGTCTGTCCGTATGCCCGTCTGATGTTTGTCCATGCCTGTTCTTATTCTTACTCAACCTACAGGTCATCATTTTTGAGTTATATTTACGAAACGTGGCCCACTGACTGCTGACTGATTGTTTTGGTCAAAGAGTGAGCGCTATTAAAAATTGGTTAGATCGGACAATTCATACGATTTGTCATATGGAAAGAATTTGCGATTTTTAAAATTTCTCCAAAAGAGTCTTTAAGTAATAATACTAAGTTAATGTGAAAAATCTGGATCGGGTCTGTCAATTTTTTTAACCTCCTCGGATGCCACCGTCCGTTCGAAAAGAAAGATTTTACATAGCAAAAGGTTTACTATTTGATACTTTATTGTAAAAATTTGAAATAAAATTTGACTGCATCAAGTTCAGATCACATAGATTTATTTTTCGGACTACGTCATGTATAAGAGCACCCACGAAATATGTCATTTTACATGAAAACAGGGTGTAATCCTCGTTGTTTTATAACCACCCAAACTTAAGAAAGAAATGTATTAGCTGAAGTGACATAAATTATTTGAGGGAGTCGGGCGCTTGGCCCGACTATAAGCTCGTTGTTTGTTTTTTATAAGGCATGAGCGAGTTTCCTACTCACCATGTTCTGCATGTTTTTTACGGCATCTTTGTCTTCTGGGCTCTGGTTCGAGATTCACACTGACACTGGCTTACAGTCATTGTTTGGTATCTTTTAAATATATGAAAATATGTCCGGCTTTTATTAGCACCGTCATTTGATGACACTCTCTTTATGCTGTGTATGTAATTTAATAAGCAGTCGTCTTAAAGCGTAGGCCTGTGCCAAAAAAACGCTATTCGCCGGAAACTTTTCTTTTCTGGCCTAATTTGAAGGATTCCGAATCGTAACGAGTGATGGACAGCGCATGGTGTCAAAAACCAAAATAAGCACAATGCACAATAGGGCGAACGATAAACGTTGACGGTAAGGCGGTACATCCTAGGCAGTGATATATAGGGCGGGGAAGGAGTAGACGGGGTGGAGAATCAGTTTGGCGTGATCGACTATCGCTTGTTCTAATCAAATG
The DNA here is from genome assembly GCA_000688735.1 of Glossina austeni. Taxonomy (NCBI): domain Eukaryota; kingdom Metazoa; phylum Arthropoda; class Insecta; order Diptera; family Glossinidae; genus Glossina; species Glossina austeni. Next base: position 4,293,717 of record KK502402.1, read on the forward strand.
AAACCATAACTAGGGAAAGCATAACTAAGCTCCAGCCCTATAACACTTCTATAGAATCTGGAATATTGTATCCTTTGCGTTGTTATCTGTAGACAACACTCCGTCCAATTAACGCGGGTTCCAATAGATGATTTATTGTTTCTTGTGACGATACCCAAATATGCGACATTTAAAAGTCCATTTGTTCCTTCCGCAACTAATTCATACTCCGCATAAACCAGGAGAGAAGTCATAGCATTGCCTACGGTTGCGCTACCATTGAATAAAATTTTTACATAATAACTTTTCAATTTTACAAAGAAATTACGGGACACTTATGCACAGGTGCGTAACCTAACCCGTATTGCTTTAAAATACCGAAATGAAAATATGAAAAAATTTATAAATATGCACTTGTCCAAGGCTTTTTATTATAACTTTAGAAAAAATGTTTAAGAATCTGCGTACATAGCAAATAGAAATTTCAAAATCGACATCGCAACGATGATAGATAAAAAGACAGAAAACAGATTTGGGGGAAAAGAGCTACATTTTCAGGATGCTTCGTTCAATAACTACAAGCCATCCATAGTGGTAACGATACGATATGTGGCACTATTGCTTATCGCATTCGTGTTAATATTCTATGTAGAGATAAAAGAAGAGAAACTGCAATTGTTTTATAGTCATTAGAAATTCCTTTTAAAATGGAATTTTTTTTTTTTTTTTTTTTTTTTTTCATATGTTTATCACAGAAAAAGTGTTAGCAGGAGATTAATTGTGAGAAAGTAAAAAAAAAAAATTGTTTTCATTTCACTTTTTCACAAAGACTGATATCACACTTTTAATCATCACATAATTGAAAAAAAAAAACAAAAAAAACAAAAAAGTGCGAACGCTTTGCACTCGTCTTACGGCAATTCTTGTCCATTCATACAATGTTTTCGCTTTATTAAATTGTTCTTAGACCAACCACTGCAGTAACAGTGGTCGTAATCCATTAACGTTATCGTCCCGATAACAGAGTAATGTCCAGTAAACTTCTAATTCCCGATTAGTGCTTGAGATACGTTGAGAATACTTAATAATTACAGCTGACGTCAAAGGGCGTATAGGGCAGTTTGCTTCTCTCGCAGATAGCACACATACTTACCTAGCTAAGCCTTAACTTGAATTCGAGAAATGAATGATATACGATCCAGAAATTTAACTACAAATCGATCCTATATTTGTTCCAAATACAACTGCGGACAAAGTAAAAATTTTATGTAAAATAAAAGCGATGCGATTATGTGCACTAATACATACGTTTGCTTGTTTGTTTAAATTTTTAAGAGATGACTTAACTCCAACGATATCGTATTCGATATGATTGCGATCTCTCCAGATAAAAATGCTAGTCTTAAACTTTGCGCTGTCTAGTGGTAGTTATTTTGCTAAAGTGCATTAGAAAAGCTCGGGCAGTCCCTCTATTTTTTATATTTAGTTTACAGGGAATTGCTACTGAATTCTAACGAATGCAAACGGATCCACTATATATAACTTTAAAAGTAAAAAACGGAATAAAGCGGAATAACGCATGATCGATAAGATCAAGTATAAATCTGAAAATTCATGGCGTTCTCCGAGACGACCTTCAATCTCAGATGACAAAATTGATTTCAGAATGCAATGCAATGCAATAATCAGTTGTAATCGGATCAATTAAAAATGACTAGACTAAGTAAGCAATTGCACATTTGTCCAAACAACATTTCAACTTTTTAAAGCGTTCCAATCGGATTTCTAGTTATTGAAAACTTTGTAAGCGTCCTTTGTAAATCCTTTCTATTGTATTATTGACTATAAATAAAACATTGTGTGCAATCAATAAAGGGCAATAAGAACAATAATATAACTGCGAACAGAGAACACAAACAATTGTTATTGATAGTTTTTGTTTCTTGTTTTGTTGCCTTACAACCAACCCATTATTATTGCTTCATTATTGCTTACGAGGTTAATGGTGGATGAGATGGTACAAAAAAAATTTATTATTATTATTATTATCGCTTTTTCTTTTTTACATGAAATTAAAAATACATTAGATAAATATGCGAACGCTAGCGTAAGCAAATTAAGAAAACATTAAAACACATTTTGTGTTAATGGTGTTTCAAAAAATTATCTCTAATGGCTGACACATCGTGAGTTTCCCGTAGAAAGGCTAAGCAACATATTTAATATGAATGAAAAGCAAAATTAAGCATTCCAGATAAGTTTGTATTGAGGATTTATTGAACTTTACCTGCTAATGCATATTACATTACTGTCCAAGTTGTCCGTTCACTATCAAGTTAAAAACATTTTCAAGAAATGATGGGTCGCAAGAAGTTTTCGGAGAAAAAATTCAATGTAAAAAACATATGAAATATTTCTTAATTTCATGACAATATCTTGTAATTAACGAGTTTTTTCACATTTTTTTGTTTCTTTTGCCTTTTTTTCTTCCATAAGCAGGTCTTTCTTTATTTTAGTTCAGGTAGTTTTTCAATTATCTGATTATTTAACACCTTTCTTCCAACACTTAACTGGTGTTCATTGCCCGTCTGTCAAACGAAGATTTTATAATAGGTTTTCCCGCCCATTTGTTCCGTATGTAGTATGCTGCGCGGTAGATGTTGGTAATGTTTCATGGAGCGGTCTTACAATATAAGGTCGTCGAGCGTCGTCTTCGTTGACTTTTCTCATATTGCAAGTGATTTGGTAAGCAATTCTCACCATTGGTTTCGTTAAATTGCACCAAATTTTCAATATGCGCCCATAAATGGGTGGGGGTGGGGGGGGGGGGAGCAGGGATATTTGACTTAATTATCGACGACTTACAAGGAAAAAGAGTTCCGAAAACTTCACCGTCCGACCTCAAATTTTTATATGAACTTGGTATAGGGAGACACTATCACTTGATGATTTTTGTTGAGACGTTTTAAAAACGGGAAACTTTTTCGCATAACGACTTCCAATCCATTTTCAACGGGGCTTTTTTCCGGGCCAAAGTACGTCAATGTACTAATTTTAGTTCAAATATCAAACATTATTTAAGTGAATACACGGGTGGAGATATGATTAGACAGACGGACAGTTGGCCAGACGAATTTAAATCGTTTGAAGAAATGATTTATATAATAAAAGACGGGTTCATTTTAAGTCTTTTTCGGCCTTGCATATACGGAGGCCAACTGCGATGCAAGATGTGCTGATTAATTACTTGATAGTTTTTGTTATTCTCAGCAAAACGGTCCTACAGCATGAACAGTAGAAAAAAAGTATATATAGACATAAATACTTTAGGGCATTATTTCAGTGCACAATTTCCACCATAGTATACTGCACGGTAGTCGCGTATGAGCTCCTCTCGCTATACAATATTTCAAGGGCATAGCAGCCATGCGTATAATTAAACAGTAATGTTATGCATACGTGGTACAGAAGAGGAAATAATTCATTACCGGAACAAGCCTGAGTTATAGATTTCTAATTTTCAGGTTTTCACTAATCGCGAGTGAATCCAATAAACCAAGTGATATAAGATATAAGGCCATCGAAAAAAAAAAAAAAAGAAAAAATTTTTTTTCCCAATTAAATTTGACGTGCCAGGCACGATTTCACAGAAGGCAGGCTTCCGTTTAACAATCCTTGTAAATAAGAAGTAATTTACTTAGGTTACACTGAACATTCAATGAGCACAGCTCTACGCGCCATTCATTGTTGAAGCTTAATATGTTCCCTGTAGAGAATATAATTGATATAAATTTTGTGAGAAAATTTCTTAAGCGAAATATTCAAATAAGAATAAATTTGGGAAAGTTTTGTTAATTTTTTTGTTTGTTTTTTTTTTTTTTTTTTTATTTTTTGCTAAGTCTTGAAAATGTTTTCCCGAGTGCTTTGCATTAAAAACAACCAATAAAAGTTAAACTCCATCTGACATCAAGGAAATGCAAAAGTAGAACTGCGTATGAGTTATATTTAAATCTATTTGAAAATTCGTAGCCTAACAACACTTAGATAACATTGTTTGCACTAAAATTATATCGTTTTTGATTATTTCAATCTTTCATTATCTTCACGTCCATCTTTGTAGCAAATCCAGTTCATAAAGTTGTTCGTTTAAAGAACGAACGAAAAAATAATAATAATTATCTAATGATTGAATATTTATTTTAAAATGTAATTAAATGAAAATGAAATTTTTAATGCATTTTGGTGCGCGGTATGTTAGTTAAGCGACCGCTTTCAAAATTTAATACCAGAAAGTCGTTCTTTTATCTATCAATTACTCATCTATTGTTTCTTAAGACAAGCATTTCAAAATTCCCAACTGAATGTCAATCAAGTCATTTTGAATCAAACAACTCACACTTACGTGCAGAAAGATAAATTTATTATGGAAGGCAATCAAAGGGAAATAATAGTCCATAAAAAAGGTGATTTTTTCACTGTTTCCCTCCTTTTTTTTTTTCTTTTTTTGAATGGAAGAAAGGATACTGGAATAATAATATTTGGGGAAGTTATTAAGCATTTGCTGGCGGCTGCAAAATCAACGTAAGTAAGGATTTGGATGCACGTCTTCAGACGATTCTTGTCTTCTTATCAATTTAAGTAAATTGGATGAACAAAATGCAAGTTTTGACGTTTGCCGATGAGCAGTTATTCACTTTGTTGTTAATGTTAAGTTTCAAATTAATGTCTGTTCAAAAAGTCGGGTATCAAAAGATTATTCAATTTTTAACTTTTATAATGCTTTTGTGATGCTGTGTTTTTGCTTTGTCTAAACTATTTTTGTTGCCCCATGAGAAGACGATTTCGTTAACCAAGTAGGTGTGCTCGAGAAAAAGTGGAAGGCTGTACGAGCAGAGAGATATGATTAAAGTAATTGAGAATTTCAGATGCAGATCCAGAATGCCATTTTACCATACATTAGGAGACCTCCTAGACTAATATAACAAATGCAAGTAACGAAGTTACGATGCTTTTGTCACCGGATAGTGTGAATGAAAATAAGAAAGCAAAAAAAAAAAAAAAAAAAAAAAAAAAAAAAAAAAAAAAAAAAAAAATGACCAGCAGCCAGTTGGCATTTTATCTTTTAGGAGTTGCCAAAAACTGACATAACCAGACAAACGAATTGCAAGGAGGGGATAATAGAGAATATGGCAGCAGCAACATTAAACATCAAAATAAATGTTAAAACTTTGCGGATTTCTTTTGCGAAATAAAGGAGAATCCTGTTGTTTAATGAGAAGGGAAGAAGTGTGTAAGTGCGTGCAAGAACGTCGGGCAAACGCTCCGAAAACTTGATTAAACTTATTTCATGTTTCCATAGCTTTTCGTCTCTTTGTCTTCAAGATTTAATTATAACATTAAAGCAATCTTACAGAAAAATATGAATTTTTATTAAATTTAATTTACAATCGCTTGGAAGGCAAACACACACACACACACACACAACACAAGCACGCATAGAAAGAGTGAGATAGATAGAGAGAAGAATGTAGAGAAAGAGATAGAGAAAAAGAGAAAGAGAATAAAAGATAGGAAAGGAAGAGAAGGAGTGAGCGAGTACGACAGAGAGAGAGAGAGAGAGATAGGAAGGAGAGAAAAAGCAAGTAAGCAAGCGCTTAAATTGTGTCCATGGATGTGTTACATGTTCACTTGCTAGGGAGAGTTTGAAATTTTAACCTTTACTTTTTCTTTTTTTTTTTTTTTTTTATTTCCTTTTTTTCTATTTTCTTTCTATGTCCTCCGGGTTTATGTTACTTTTTGACGGTATTTCCGAGCGTGTATACATGTGCGAGCTAAAGCAATATAAAAATCTTGTGCTGTGTGCACGTTTGAATTATAATACAAATAAATAATTGCATATGCACAACAAGGATAATGTTTTTACAATTATATATATATATATATATATATATATATATGTATATATGTAATGTGTACTGTCATATAAACCTCTACATATGAACCGTGTATATAAACATTATAAACATGCGAACATGTGATACGTATTTTGGTTTGTGGATTGCATCGGTGACAATGCTTTTCTCTACTTTTCCATGTTTCTGTTTTATTTTATATGTCATTGTAGTTGTGTTTTGTTAGTGGTGTTGTTGCCTGTTTTACTATTTGCCATTCCTCCGTTGTTAGCATTGCTGCACACACATTTTGCATTTATATGTGTATGTGTATGTGACGCTTTGTATATTATTCGTGTATTTTAAAATATAGTCTTAAATATTTAATTTAATGTTGAAATGTCAAGGATGTCTTCTTCACGTACGTACATGTACAGGTTTATTTACTCTGATATGAATGTATGTATATATGTGTGTGTGTATAATGAAATATACATGTATGCACGTTCACGGACATGCATACTGTAGGGGATACGTTCAGTTTCGTGTTGGCATTCATTAGTATGTTTGCGTGGTGAGTGTTTCCGCTCTTTGTCTTTAATATAATAGATAGGCTACGTTTGAAAGGACATCCACTGTCAGCTAATTATAATATTATGACAAATTAGTTGTTTACTTTAACTTTACTTGCCATTTCCTTTCACCATAAAAGAAAAAGGGGACAAGGACATCGAAAAATACATCAATACCTTCATATAGTTAGGGTGATGAGTAGGCTAACGGGCTGATTAAATAGAAAGAATTTTTCATTTTCAATACTTCACATAGGTAGCAGCTTATTACCCCCAAAAAAACAAAAAAAGCATAGCATTTATTCTATAAATTCTCATGTTTGCTGTGATTGAGGCGCAATCGAAAAAAATTAAAAAAGAAACAATTTTCCAAATGTTCCTCGTAACCTTAATAATACGCGTCATAAAATGTGACGTTCACTAAATATCTAGCGCAGTTTCGACGGCCCATCGAATCATAAAGACCAAACTGGAAGATATTTATGTTTTTACATTTTACATAACATAAAAAAAAAGAAAAAAAAAACGATTTGGAAAATCCTTTCAATTCGTTACGAAATTTAGAAGACATTCTTGAATTCGTCCTTCACAACAACAAAAAAAAGAAGAGCTCTAGCAAAGGCTCAGATTATGAATGTAGAGAACAGACAATGAAACTAATGGTCTAACCATTTTGACCGTAAGATAGTGACGGTAGCTTTTGTACGTAGAGAAAAATGCAAAAGAAAAAATATTGTAGCGATGATCCAGATTGGGGTTTACCAGCTATACTGATGTGTCACTCTTCTCTTGGCACCTGTTGGGTGGCGGGGGGGAGCGTTTCGCTTTTGTTTTTTGGCAAATTTAAAAATTCCAAAAATTAGTCCCAGTGCCCTTCAAAACATATCATAGCAATATATTGAAGTAAAAAATTGTGTTGATATCATGTCCGGGAACTCAGTAGGGTGCCATCAATTTACAGAAAACAAAATAATGGCGGCATCTTTTGTACACATCTTTAGAATGAAAAATTTATGACAAAAGATAAAATAAAAACACTGAATGAATTCTTTTTTTGTTCTTTTGTCTCATTCTAACCAACATTCTATGCCAATAAACATTGATTATATAAACAAAAGAAAAAAAGGGGAAAAGGGGAAAAGGATAAGGAAAAATAGAATAAATTTTCTTCAAAATAAAACATTGCAATAAACGTTAGAATCAAAATATCTTCGATACCAGTTACAAAATATGGAAAAGCAAGAAATGTTCGACAAAATCATAAAAAAATCACCATTAACTACAACAACAATGACAACAACGATGTTAGTTAGGACAATAATAAATTTGTTATGTCAGTGAAATAATCGATTTGTGAATTTTTTTTTTTTTTTTTTTTTTTTTTTTTTTATTGTTTTTGAAGGGGGAAAAGGGAAGGGAAAAAAAAGAAATCAATTAGCGATGTGAACCAACCATCGAATAGCTCGAAGGCTAACAGTCATTTAAACGTACAGATGGTAAAAATCACAAACATAACGATGAAGAAAATAGAGGACATATGGCAAGGACAGCGGTAATATTAATGGCATAAATAGAATTTAAACTCGGTTTACCTTGAGTTTTCTAAAACTTATCACAAAGTTGTCTTTGTTCTTCTCTTTTGCCAAAACACATTTCGAAACGAGGGAGAGAAAAATTCATGAAAAATGAATGAAAGCATAAAATATTAAACATAAAAGGTGTGTGTGTGTGCGTAGCATAGGAGCATAAGTACATTTTAGCGAAAGTGCGAGATAATAAATTCAAATGACATAAGGGCAGCTTTATTTACCAATAAATATTAGTCGTCTTATTAGGATGCTGCAGATTTTTTTTTTTTTTTTTTTTTTAATAAACATAAACGTCCACTAAAAACAAAAATACGATGTAAGTCATTGGGTTAGGGACGAACAGATCCATTATTTATTCGGTAGATGGCTGTAGTGATCGATATCTCGTAAAGTGCCGACCGAACAACTCAAATAGATTTATGATCATTGGGAAGGCGACACTTTGCACTAAAAAAATTCTTTAGCTGTTTTTTTGTTGTGAGTTAAAACGTTTTTGAAAATGGAAGTCGATGAAAAGAAAATTCGATACATTTTCCAGTTTTTCTTCGATAAATGCAAAAATGCAAGCCACTCGGCTGAAATTGTGCCTGGTGTTTATGGTCTCAATACTGTAACAGTCTATTAGGGGCAATTGTGATTTAGTCGGTTCAGGTTCGTTCAGGTATTTTTGATGTTAAAGATGCACCTGACCTAAGTACATACCATAAAATCACATGTATATGATTGAAATTGACCGGCACGTTAGCAGTCGTAGCATCGCCCAGCATGTATGGTGGATCTTCCTCAAATTCTTTTTGGAAAATAACAAACAAACAAACTTATTATGCGATTGTGCCACAAGCGATGTAGAGTATAAGAAGAACAAAATCTAGTTAACCGAGTGGCCGAGTAGGCAAGTGTCTCGATTAGCACTTCAATGGTCGTGGGTTCAAATCTCAAATGCGGTAGAGTTTTTAATAATAATGCTAATAATAATAATATTAATAAAAATAAAAACCGAAAGCCTTAGATGCTAGTGCTTTAAGACTTTAGTCTTAGAATTTATTTTCTGGCTAAATTTATATAATAATAGTTAACTGAACAGTAGGCACATATTTACGTCATTGTTCCTAACGAACGTATTTTGCATGAGCTTTCCTATATTACACCAAATATATATCGTATCGTACGTGCCTAAAGGGACACACTAAGAATGCTCGGCTTATCGTCTCATGGTTTACAACAGTGAATCACTTTTCTGTTAATAAAGGAGCAAAGAAAAAGAAGAAAACTCTTTCCACGTGCCGCATTTTCCTTGCCGAGACTGGCACTTCTACAAACTAACTTATCTTAGGACGTGAGGCTGAAGACGATGATGATTTCGCGTGCAGATATCGAAAAGGTTTCCATATTAGTTGTGACGGAGAAGTTCTTTCTTATCAGTAAGCTCTTTAAATTTCCGTGAATGCTCAGGAGTGTCTGGACGGCAACAACAAATCGTTTATTGTAAATTTTGTGGTAAAAATTTGTCGAGAGAGAACAGCGACGTGATATATAAATTCCTTCGACCCTCTCACCTATAAGAATTCGTTATGTGGCAACAAGAGTCGCAATGTGTAACGAAACAGTGCTGTATTGTATTTAATGGTCGCCCTTACCCGACTATAACGTTTTAACTTTTTATTGCAGTTAAGATATATTAAATTGTGTGTAATAAAAAATACGATATTATGACAATATGTTACTATGACTATTAAAATATTAAATATTACGAGCTTGGGTAAGAAAAAAGAGATAATTTTTTTTTTTTTTTTTGCATTATCCAGAGTTTAGTTCAAATGTCTGATGCTTTAAATTTAATTTTTTTTTTGTGTTTTCGTTTAAAGTAACTTAACGTAGCGGAAATCTTGATATTTACGTGCGTATGGTGTGCAGTAAATTTGAAAAGAAAGAGAGTAGGAGAGCAACAGTTTGAATATAGCAACAAACAATAAATTGATTAAATATTTTAATTAATCGCCTGAATGCTCGTCGCTCACTTGTTTGCAGTTCTTATGTACCGGCTATAAAAGAAGATGAAATATGTTTCGAAGAGAATTTAATTTATAAACAAGATATACTATCTAGATAACGAAGAAGGGATTTTTAGGAGATCGAATCAATTCTTGTTTAGCTATCATTGATTTACGTGTTAATCTATATAACGTATACCATAATCCGGCAGTAAATACAACGATAGTACTGCATACTTTCCATTTTCGATTCGAAATTTATTATATGTGAAAGAACGAGCATTCGATAATTCACTTGAGCTTACAACTGTTTTACTACTGAACTACTTATAAAACACCCGCCATAAGCACAAGTTGATGGGGGTGTAATGAATTTGTGAGTATATTTGTTGTTTTTGTAAAAAGAAATCTTAAAGCGAAATTTTATAATAACACGAATTTGTTATTTTCATTTTCTTCGATTTCCATAAAAATTGTTATTGAAATTGTTAAAGATGCCCGGCTCGAAACGTCTCTTTCTTCACATAAATATTGCAAAAATTTCTTACGTTTCAAATTTCACTGAATCTCTGCCAAAGTGTACGCACAATAATTTTTTGGTTTTTTTTAAATTATTGACCTTCAAAATAGGGATATACTCGATCTATACCCAAAGTCGAAGAAAAAGTTTGCACATCCAAGACTGCCAAAGAGGAGTTGAAACTAATGTCTTGCAAGATATTTGAGAAAAACGAGAAACTTGACGGCCTAAGGATTGAAACTGATCGGCGACGCCATTATTCCATTTACGAAACGCATATTAAAGAGTTTCGATATTGAGAAGTGTGTCGGTTACGACAGCTCTACATACAACTAATAGGAGGATTGCTTTGAAAAATAATGCTTTTCGATACTCTACTACATTGGATCACCCAAGGGATATACATGAAGAGTTTTGTGATTGTATCAGTTTGCATCCTACAGTATGTAGACGTACCCTGTGATTGTCTTTTCCCCCCTTTGTAATACCAATTTATGAGCAGGAACTTTCAACGTTTTCATCAAATCTGAAGCCGATATCTTCACTTGTGCGACGAGAAGGCTGTTTGTCACATATATTATTATGCAGATGAACAGACGGGCTGACGCACGGACACACATGCTCAGACCGGTCCTGAACTTGACATGCTAATCAAGAATATATATTGTTCATGGGGGGGGTGTCTGAAGCTTTCTTCTTCTTCTGCGATTTAAAGCCTTTGAAGAAATGAATATACCTCCATTTATCGGTGGTACGCATAAATTATCTGATGGTATCTTACCAGGCACGGCGAAGTCAACAGCAAACTCAAATACTTATGCGACCGAAAATAAGTTCGTAATTTATTAAAATTACCCGCATATAGAGAAAAGAAAAATTGATGACGAATGGTGTAAATAAAAATGCTGTGCCGCATTGAGGTTTGTTGACAAAGGAGTCAAAGGAGTATGCTCAAAATGATTTACCAGCATGGCAATGCTGTTCGCGTAAATGTTGGCAAGCACATTAAACATAAGTAAAAAAAAAAAAAAAAAAAAAAAGTTAAGTTTTTTACGATTTACGATACGCGCTGAACCTGCCTTTCAGTTATCCCGCAAATATCAATTCCTATGTAACTTCAAAAAATGGCTTGTCATCTCACCAAGAAATATATATATGTACATGGTCCAAAAATAGAAAGTAGTTGTGATTATTTAGTTATTTATTTATTTACTATACAAGAACTCGAATAAACACGATTGACAGTCGAGCTAAATAGACTCTAGAGTAAATCTTAAATTAACTATAATTAGAACTTAGCATATGTACAATAAAACGCATAAAAGGAAAAATAAAAAAAGCATGTACACAACTAGCACAGAGCCACACCCACAACCGGTACAGGACCAATTTGCGAATGAATCGCTAAGCCATCGCACACATGCATAACCACATGCTTGGCAACCAAAATGTTTACAGCAATTCATTTTCGAGCCCTAATGACTTTTTAGGGTTAAGAGGTCATTATGTGAAGTCGTAATGACGGTTAGGGTTAAAAGCTACTTTAAGTACGACATAGGCAGATCACGTGTATTAAGCAATGTTGCTTTACTTTACGGACTTTAAAGAGTCCGATAATGAGAAAAGGTGATAGACGTTGTTTAGGTTCTTGCAAACAACTCTGAGCGGGTTAAACAGCTCATAATTATATTTACGATGACAAACCTTGACCAAGGTAAAGTGCCTAGAGAAGCGGTTAGGAATATTAAAACTTATTCCTTTCAAGCAATGGCGGAGAGTCAATAGCGCCATTTATTACGTTGATTATGAAGCAAACGCCAAGAAAAAAATCTACGTTTCTCAAGAGACGTTAAGGACTAAAGAAGCAAAAAGAGACAATATTTTCATTTACGTACACTTGCGTACATCTATTGTTATAAGTCACGTGTCTGTCTTAAGCGAAAAAGAGGGATGCAACTCAGTTTCTTCATAGATTTTAGAAGACCCGTGAAATACACAGTAGTGTAGTTGCGTTATGCTACGTGTATATTAAAAAGAAATACTAGTTTGTATTATTATTATATGAGCTGTTTATTTTTAAAGTGGAGCATGTCTTTAAAAGAAAAAAAAAAAAAAAATTAAGATAATGATAATTATAAATAAAACTTAATATGACCATATTTTCTGTAGATAATTATAGTTAAAGAAAAAAAAATAAATCAATTTCTCTAACATTTAGGTGAAGTAGAAATTTTAGTTATTAACGGTCAGACGGTCAAAACGTTCATTTCGAAAGTGGTGCAAATCCATCTTGTTCCCTTGAAATTCACTCGACAACTGCCAAGCTGGCTACAAAATCTTCGCAGCGGGACAGAGATTTGGCGGTAAAAGTAATCTAAAGAATTATATTTTGCATTGTCGGTTAGTCAGTCGCAGAGACAGTCATTATCGAGAGACATGTGTATTGCAACCACACAAGACTCCCATCATATTCATAATGATAAAGTCAATAGGTACGTTTGGGATGAAACTACGACAGCCAGGAATGCTTGAAGCACATGCACAATATGACAGACATCTCTAAAACATATTATAATTTATTTATGTTCACAAATTATTTATTGTCAGGATCTTCCTCTGTGTTCTTACCAAACAATCGTGATTTCGGAGTAGTAGAAATCGCTTCCCTGTTTATGCAGCCCCCAGGATTACTACAAAACAATATCGAAAACATAGTAAATGTTTATTAAACTTTTTATCAATTGAATAAATATTTTATATAGAATTGAATAATATTTTGTTTTTGTTAATAAAACAAGGCCGAGATGAAGTGCGTTCGTTTAGGTGTAAAACTTTTTCGCCAAACACTAACAAAACTATTGGATAATAAGCTTACGTTCTTTAATACCGTAGAATAAAAAAAATATCCGCACGAGACGAGTAGGTTGGAATCCCGACTAGCTAGGTCAACCTTCGTGAATTCAAACTACATCGCGGTAGGCCGTACTATAGTGCATGGTCAGTCGATAAACGCATACCGATACACTTACCGATTGTTCGGACACCCACTGGGCTGCGTCCACCTGCCAATCTCTTTAGCTTTTCGCATTTCTTTGTCTCCTCCATCCCCTGTGGTGATTCCTTATATCAAAACAAAAAACAAATTCCAAAAACTATGTCTATTAGTGGCTTACTAATGTTTTTCAATTTATTGAAATCTTGAACACTTTCATGCATATCTCGCAATAACAAAACACAGAATTGCTCTGCTTTTGAAATCCACGGTTCACATGATCAAAAATCGCTTTGATTAATTCACATATGTTGTCAATTGTTGTCAATTATTTGCAAACTTGGCTTTTATGAAAATGTGTTTCATTCGAAAAATCGATTTCACCCATTGAGACAACAATTTCAAAACAGAAAGGAAAGAAAAAAAATTTTCAATAACAAAATAGAAATAATTTAGAAAACGTATTCATGCACATCCTAAGGGTAATGCATTTATGTGCGCCACCGCGTCGCTCTTCTCCGCGTCAATATTCGAAATCATAAACATTTTAATATTAGCGTAAAATTAAGTTTCGAAACGAGCGAGATTCCGCTAAGACGAGTGCTCGCATTAATTAAGAACGTAAGCAAACGCAAACATTGGTTTGAATGGCCGCAATTCGCAATTAAAGCGCTAAGTAGTTTTATGCCTTAATTCTTAAATATTAACCGTAAAGGAATTAATTTTGCAAGATAACGATCTCTTAAAAGAATTATCCTTTTATTGATATGTTTTCCTTACTTAGTTCGTACTTTTGTTGCGATGCAAGTCAAATTTAAACGTCATTTAAATGAAATGCGAATAGAAAGTTGATTATTTTCATAAGCCTGAGGCTTTAAAAGTAATTAAAAATTTTTATTTTTACAAAAATCTGAAGTTTTCTCAAAGTTTAGTTTCAATTCTTTTTTTTTTTTTTTTTTTTTTTTTTTTATTAAAACAATTTGTGCTTGAATGGTTTCGTTCACAAAACTGTTATGATTTTTTGTTTTTTTTTCTTGTTTTATATAAATGAACATGAACTTTGTATGCATATGCACGTGTCTATGCCCGATGGTTATATAGTCAAACCTTTTAAGAAATGCATACAAAAACACACAAAAAAAAACACAAAAAAAAAGGAGGGGGAAAAAATTGAACGGAATTTGAAATGCAATAAAAATTCATTTGATGGTTCTCGTATTTCGAAATTGTAAAGAACATTGAAACGGATTCGTTTTCCAACGTTTGCGCGAATGCTTAACAATGACGTTTACAAAGGCAAAAAACTTTAAGTTTAAATTTTTACTCAATTTTGATTTTGTTCTTTTACGAAAAATGAACAAAAAGCTAACAGGGAAAAAATAAACACAATATATAGATATATATATATATATATATATATATATATTTATATATGTGTGTGTATATGGTTAGCTTACATACATAAATATGAAGTTTTCACTTACACGTATACGCTTGAGGTGTGTTAATTATTCAAAACCAGTTTGTACAACACTCAAGAAGGAATACAAATAAAAAAAAAAATTACATTAAAATATACACACAGTCACACACACACACACACACACACACACACACACACACACACAAAGTTTTTTACACGATGTAATATTTTCGAAACAAACATATAAACTCGTAACAAGTGCTCACACAACCATAAACACATTCTTATACACATTTAAAAAAAACATGCACACACACCTGTTATACATACAAAACTCTACATTTATTATGCTTATAAATATTGTGTGGTAATCTTTATAGTGTTTTTGCAATTTTAAACTAACACATATCCTCATGTACATATATATATATATATATATATATATATAATGTGACCCTTGTGTAATTTTAATACACAGATATGTGTTTGTTTGCATGTATGTATACCGACAAGATATATATATATATATATATATATATATATATATATATATATATATATGTGTGTGTGTGTTAACAATTAAATACAAATACACGAGAAGCAGCGTAGGTGTTTCGTTTAGCAGCATACACATGCACATAGAGTACAAGGATGTCGTAATAGGTTTCATTCATTTATTTATTTTTTCCATTCCTCCTTTGGGTATAAACAAGAAACGGCGATTATGCTAATCGACTTATGGTGTTTGCAACATTTATAAATGACATTAGCAATGAGTGCATTTATTTACAAAAGGTTGAAAGGTTGCTCTCTAGCAATTGCGTTATGACGACTTCAAAGTTAATGACTTTGATCAGATGTTTCGCTTTCCCTGAATATTTTCATTTTTAAAAATCCTGTCTCAGCCAATATATGCAATCATGCCTTCGCTTATAAAACATCTGAATATATGAAAATTATTACACTCCACACCGCTTATATTATAGGGTATATAAAGTTTTTGCGGATGTATGTAAGATATATCCGTCTGTCATTATAGAACAACGACAACATCATAATTATAAATTAAGGTCGAATTCTAATGAAAATCCATTCGATACGATCAGTTTGACGAACATCGCTCGCATTTAAAACGCCTTCATTTGAATGGTGCGTTAGATGGAAAAACTTTGAAATTTTTCAGCAAAAAAAAAAAAATATCAAGTTTTTGTTAAAATTTGGACTGCGTAGATTTACACTGTGAAGGTCCATCGCCTGCATAAGGGCTCTCATGATACGTTTGCTTTTACACGGAAAACGAATATAAAAATGTTAGCATTTTGCAGTAGACAAGTGGTGTGGATAAGATAAGAATGGCGGGCCTTGCCCAACTATTATTTTTGTTTCTCTTGTCTTTATTTAATAGCTTTTGGCGATAAATAATACTAAGCAATAGCTTGCAAATTAAGGTCGCTTCGATTTCTAGCGATAAATAAATAAACAATGAAATGAAAATCTTTAAAAAATTAAATAGTTTTTATAGCCAGCTGGGGAAAGAACGACGAAAGACGAGTATTTAAATACATATATATTTGATAGCATTACAAGATAAAATCAAACCGAATTACGATCGGGGTTCGATCAACAATAATATAAAATAATTACTGGGAAAAGGTTTCATCGCTTCGTTGATTGTTGCCCTAGCATTAAATGCTTTATCGAAAGTATATCCTGGAAAGTAAAAAAGGGGTCAAACTCTCCAGCGATTATCCAAGAATGCTGTTATGAAAACGAAGCAGTTCATGTTCAGTCAACTATACTTTATCTGTGCATTTTGATATCTATCAGATTGAGAATCGGGTGCAGTCACTAGTTGAACTTATGCTCTACGTATTTTGTTGTTTGGTGTGAATAGAAGGATCGTTTGTACGATTCATTCATCACTCTTCCAGGCACTTTTCTTGAATATGAAGCAGGCTCCCAGCATTATTTTATCCTAGTCTCGTCAAATCTAAATCGATTGCTTCCTTGACCCAGAGATAACAAAATTCTTAAGCTTCTAATTTTGTTCCATTAAAATGTAAAAATTTTTCTAATGTACATGGCGAGAGGAGAGGGGATTAGGGGCGGGGGGGGGGGGGGGGGTAAATTTTTTCAAGCACCTTACCCACTTGTTACGCTGTTATATTGAAAATATTACTCTTCGGCTACATTACATTAAAAAGGCGTGTTTTCGTTATGACTTCTTTATGTTATTGCAACGATTTGTCCTACGTCTGTCATAAATCATAAATGCTGGCGTGTTGACGAATGTCGGTTCCTGTGCTAATAAGCATCTTACTTACTTGCGCAATACTTGCGCCCCCATGGACTGTTGCAATACTCGGAACACATTTGCTAACACATTTGCTTTCAACTCGTTTAACACAAAGCTAAGCAAAGCGAGAGAGAGATAGGTATCAAAAGATTCGGTTTAACTTGAATAACATTTGTATTCATTTTTTTTTTTTCGTTTGTTTTAATCCGTTAGACGTTTTAATTTTCCTATTCATAATGATTATGTTTGCAATATTGTCTTATTTTTATATGAAACGACAATAGTTAATCGACACGATTGTTGGTAGTTAAAAAAAAAAAAAAAAAAAAAAAAAAAAAAATATTTATGATTTTTTTTTTTTTTTCTTTTAATTTTGCATTATTTTCCATTTTGTTTAGTTTTTACATTTTTGCGAAAAATTCATTGATTGAATTTTAAATTGACTACACGCATAACTCATTCATATAACATATGTAGCTATTTATTGATAATATGTTCGATATGAATATTTTTATTCTAGAGAGAGGAGAGCCATTGTTATTATAAAGCAATTAATGAAAAATAGTAACAGCAAAATGAAATTATTCGTTAAATCGATTTAATCGATCGTTTAAGAATATTGGTATCAAAGAACTCGACACAAAAAAAGTGTGCTTTGATTTAAAAAAAAAAATGTATATATATATTTAATGCGTTGATTGCGTACGCAATAACCATAAGCGAGCATAATAAACGTATATTATGTAGGAGAGCCAATGTTAATGCCTAACCGTAGTTAGACTTTAAAAAATACTTCTTTGGTGAGTTAAGAAAATGACTTGTGTGTCTTATGATTTGCAACAGGCGTTCGGTTGAATTTGAAAACAAGGAATTACGTCTTTACTTAATTATTCTCTTAATAGGCGCCACACCAAAACAACAAAAGCAATAGCATTTGTGTTTTTAATTCATTCACCTTATTTTCTTTTCTCTATTTTCTATTTCTCTCCTCGCTAGCGAATAAACGAGTGATTATTCCTATGAGGTATGTCTTCTGTCTTAGGGGATTTTTGACAGCGAAAAAAAAGCAAAACAAACGGAATAAAAAAGCAATAAAGTCGTTCTGTTTTCCAGTCCATCTGCTAGGTCTGCAAGAGATATCGAAAAGGAGTTGTTTTTATTAACTTACTTATAATACGGAATAATATGGAGTTTTATTTGAACCGCTTACACATGTTATTAGTACACATAAAACAAACCCATAAAGTATATAAATTTTTGGTCTGTTTCAAATTCGGAATGCATGTTAGCGTGTCTGTCCGTCTGAGCAAATGCGTAGCATCTGCGGTAAACATTTCCTCATTCGCAAAAATGAAGATATCGCCTATAAACTTGCAAAAGAACTTGAAAATGACTCAATCTTTCCGAAGAACACGCCTACAATCGCCACACGTTTTTTATATTACAAAAATTGTGAACACATGGTACAAATACCATATAAATTTCTATTTTTATTCTAAAAGTAGAAACCCTGAGCCGCGCCGATCCAATATCATAGTAGTCCATGAGTCCATGGGAATAAACGTTTCGGTCAGAAGCGACTATGACTTTCTCTCAGGTTTTTCATTTAATTTTACATAATCCTGGCGTGTTTTATTTATTGTACTGATTCTTTATGTTGTTTCCATATTATTTTATTTTTTCTCTGTGCATTTACACAGTTATAAGTTTAGTTAATGCGTCCTTGAACTCCTAAATTTCTACGACTACGCTAGAAAGAGAGCAGACTACCTCATTGTCCCTTTTTGGTATGTGTTCCCTTATACGAATGTTATAGCATTCACGTCATGTCAGTTGAAAAATTTGATCTATTGTGTCGTCAATTCTTAAGGATTAGCTGCATATATCGATTAAAATATGATCTTGTAACTACCCTTAGAGAATATATTTAATCAGGCTTCGGATATCACAACTGACTGTCATTGATTGCGCCTATCCTGAAATTTTTAATGTCCCCAAACGTGTTAATCATTTATAATAATGGTCGATGGAGGCCTTTTTGCTATTCTGCGAACGCTTCTCAAGTGTACTTTATATTTACTTATGAGTGATATTCTTCTCAGTGTTTTCAGAATTTTCCCGGCTACCGGATGAGTTTTTTTTGACTCAGTTTTTATCTCAAAACCTCAATGCAAAGACCGTATTCGCTTTGTACCAAGATCTCAGACAGATTAGAAAAGTGGAAATTTGTTTATTAACTGTCCGTATGTACGTTAATTTACAGTTCCAACTGTTATGTAAACTTTAGGTGTGTGTCTTAATTTTTTTCCGAGCTTTAACAATAGAAAAGATTGGAAGGTAAACCAAAGACCGAATGGAATAAATATCGTATCGTATTGTATTGTATTGTAGATGTATTTGAAAATTTACGATATTACAACAAGATTTGTAGGGACATCGTATGGTCGGCATACCTAACTTCTTAGTCTTAGTATGAAGAATACTTTGCACTGCACGAAGAGCAGCAAAGAATTCAGGCCTTGAATTTTATTATATGGTTTTCTAGCGTTTCATTGAAAACTTTGACAAACTTCTCCGATTATTCAATTCAACAATAAATGCATTTCACTTCTTTTTTGAAAGTAAATCATTATTGCTTTTAAGAAAATGCATTGCAATGCATACATACAAACCAAACTAACAACAAGGCTAAGACAAATTCAAAAATATTCATTTCTCTCAGGCGAACTCATGTAACCAGAACTTCTGTAACCAAAATGCCGCTTAATTAAGCTTTTCGTTTCGTGTATTCCAACACGAGTGCGTATGAGTGATATTTAAAGAAAGTATAGCATATCTTTCAATAATGAAATATTTTCTATCTGATTTTTCTCACCAATTACATGTTTTACAAGTTTTCAATTTGTAACAATTCGCAACGCGGACTTGTCTCACCGTTATAGGCACATTTTGAAGGATGTTTTACTTTGATTTTTATTAGGAAAGAAAGAGGATATATATTCCTATTGAACGTTTGCTTGTTATTATGGCATCGTATCGCTATTCCAGCCTGAAAGAAATCGTGGCTTTTAGGTCTATCAAGTAAAAAAATTTTTTCTTGTGGGTGTTGTAATGTAAAAGCTGTTCAGGCAGGCCATAGGGCGATATCGAGCGGGTGACAAATGAAGAATATAGTCTATCCATTTACTTGCATCGAGATAAAAATGATGACGTTCAGCACGCAGAAAGTTTGTTTCGATTTCATTTGGAAAAGCAAACCTGCCCAAGAAAGGCAATGCGATACTTTTCAAGGCCCAAAGAACTATGTGGCGTACACTTACACTTACGCATATATTTGCGGCGTAAAACCCTAAGTATATTAGTGGGCCATAGAGTTGGCCATGCAGTTGTTTTGAAAATGTGCAAGTGGCACGAGAAACTCTATCAATTTAGTCTATCGCTCCTTTGCCTTGGAATCGCGACAATGATTTCATGATATCAGGGCATGTAACTTTTGCAATAACATTTAATTGCCAAGATAAGAATCCACTATTACCCGTTTACGTGCCATTTGTTTTTTCTTATATGTACATTTTTCAAATGCAGATTTTTCAAATCTTTTGTGCTTTTTATGAGCCTCACGTCATTTCTTGCTTTTAAAGGGTTTCAATTAAAATGCACAGTTATATTATCGTTTCAATATTCAGATCCTTAAAGGGTCTATTAGGTTTTCGGAAATGTTACAGGCTCTGCTGATAGTGTAGACAGTACAACCGCACGAGTATGTTTACTGTTACTGTATAAATCTAAGCATGTACATATGTATGTATAAATTTGGTGTCCTTAACCCAGTAGTCGGTAAATTTAAGCAAAATATTTGCATAAAAATGTTAGGTTAGTACACCTTGAAATTTTCTTCATTCCCTTCATGTAACACTACTTTGTCCGAGATTGTATGTATTATATAACTTTAAGTGTAGTACAAAATAATAAGAAGTAAGGAAAGTATATTCGCCTTAAGGCGAACTCTTGATACCCATCACTGATAAATTTTTGACTTATCGATCAATCAATTGATAAAATGCTTTCAGGTGATTCTATGACCGACTCTTTTCAAATACTAGACAGTTATTAAAGAAGAATTTTTCAAATGTTTCGATAGTTTTTTTCTTTTTTAATTTCCTATTGGCTTAGGTAAGTGATTTAAATTTCAGCCCTTAAGTCATTGAAAATTTCAGGCAAAAATTAAGGCAAACAGATGAACGTTTAAACGCATAGGAGCAAAGCGACTGATAATCGCAAACACCTTTCTTATGGAATTAAGGAAAATTAGTATGCTCTCACTTTCCGCTTGTGGGCATAGAAACATTGCTATAACATATTTTAAATTCTCTATGTAGCAAATCTGTCAAATAAGCTAAGCAGAGAAAAAGAAACATAAAAGCACCAACACCAACATATACACATCAAAATCACATACGTATTGTGCTTCTTTAAGGGTAAAAATAGGAGAAAAAAAAAAAAAAAAGAAGAAGAAGAAGAAGAAGAAATGAAAGAAATAAAACAAATATTGTTTATGCCTATTAAAGTACCAACATAACCTCAAATCTTGTGTGTGTGTGTGTGTGTTATATCGTTTTGTTTAAATCAACATAGAGAGCGTAAAAGTAAAAACGAAAAGAAAAAAAAAATAATAAAACAAAAACAAAAGCAAAAGCAAAAAATATAAAATAAAAATATAAAAAAGGAAAACAAAGCAAAAGGAAAGTACAGCAATAAAATCATGATTGTGTTAAGGGGAAAACGCAAATATAAAGTATTTACATATAAGACCACAAATGAAGTAACACAGTCTGCGAATTATTTCCAAGTGTACGTGCACTTAAGCCCAATGACAGTAAGAAGTATATTCTCTTTGCCAGCACTTTATATACAAATCGTTCACTTCTATTACTTTTTCTTCTTCTTCTTCTTCTTCTTCTTCTTCTTCTTCTTCTTTTACCTCTTTCCTTTTTTTTTTCATACTCTTTTAGGTTAGGTTAAAGGTTAAAGATAAAGACTAAATGCAATTAATTTGTGTTTTTGTTTATTTTGAATCAAGCCCTATATCCCTGCTTCCCTGCTAATGTCTCATGTGTACTTATTGTTACTCCCGATATTGATTGCACGTGCTTTCATTTGTCGCAATCAAAACAAATTTCTCAAAACGAGTTTTCTGAAGACCAAGTAACTCGGCTCATTTTTATTTCCTATTTTCTTCATAATTTACGACACTTACGTAAAGTATAAGATTTTTTTTTATTTCATTTGGATTTAGACGGCTGGTAAATCACTAAAAAAAATTCCCAGATTAGTAAATAAACTGAGAGTAGAGCCCTGTGGCGGCTACGAGTCTTCGTTGATTGCGAGCGCCCGGGTAGATAGATTTGTTCGCATATTTGTCGTGCTATTAGATAAGAATTTCCATTTTTTTTTTTGCGAGATTTTTTTTGAGCTCCTTCTTACACACTTATTCCACTGTGAATTGTTTTCGGTTTCCTTTCGGATTTGAGAAACTCGATCAAGGGTACATTATATGCATTTACTTGCTAACTCCAATATTTTATGCAAAAATTTCGATAACCAATTTGGATTTGGATGGATATTAAATATAAAACCACGTCCATTGATTAGGCATTGCCGATAAACGGTAACGATCCTACAATAAATCAATGAGTGAGTGAATCGTCTTGAAAAGAAATAAAGGCCTCGCCTTTCATGTTATTAAGTGATCTCAATGTGGAAATCAATTTGCTAAACGTTTGTAAAGCATAAGAAGTCGTGCCATCCTTGGCTCGATGATGTGCATTCATATCAAGACGAATATCGATATCGGTGTAGCCATGTCTGTCTCTTTGCCTGCCTATTAAAATTGTAATTATGACTTAAACTTAATGCCAAATCTTCTCTTTCGTTATCTGTTATCGCGTTTAAGATTGACTTTGGACAGCAGCAATATTGACGATAGCAAAAAAGCTATACTTATATTATCGTACATATATCGTAACTATGGTAAGGTTATGCGTACTGGCCATCAAGCTACCTTTTATTATATCGGACGGTGTCGGACATCAATTGATAGGTTCGTAGCGTGGCATATAACTGTTGCTGTTGTCAACGAACCCATATGAAATTTGCACAGTATCAACAATCAAACAAAACGGATCATAATTTCCGTCCATTAGCTTACAAGGTACAGCTGTTTTAGTGACGTTACTCTTTTGTGATTTTCAAAGGGGTCGAGGGAGGATAAGCTATTGTTTTTTAATAGTAAAAATTTCCTTTAAATCTCAATATTCGCTTAAACAGTGTTACGACGTCTCTCCGTCTCTGTCTCCGTCGAGAATAACAATTTGTCGCTGGCTTGCTGATTTTAAGCAAATCGTAATGGCACCGTCGATATTGAACGGTCTGGTTCCCCGGACTCGCCAATTATTTTAGAAGGCAAAAAAGCAGTTTACAAAATCGTTTTGGGGGACGGAAGGGCAAACTTACGTGGTCTGACTGACAACTTAATGATATCAGAAGGCAGCATATTTCATAATTTGCATAAAAAAGTCGGTTCGAAATGGACGCCGCATTCGTTCGCTTTACATTGTCATCAACGCATTGATGATTCAAAAATAAAAAGAATTGTCTTATGCGATATGTGGCCATGTGGATAAACCATAGACTTGTGGAGATTAATAACAGTTTTAAGATTGATCGTAACTCGCTTAAGACATATTTATATATAGAATGTAAACAAGTTGGTAGGTTTGCAAAATGTCGGAAGACATGAAATTAATTAATTCACTTGTGGAGTAAAAAGTCGAGTTTCTCACTAAAAATGAATTGGGGTCCGTCGTTGGGCTACGTCTTTGTTAAGGAATATTTTTTATTATTGTGAGTGTTTGTTGCATCTCTATATCAATGCATTATTAAAGATACTACAGACTCGTCACTCCACTCCAGAAACAGATCGGCAGTCAGCCGAGTGGACAGCACCCAGTAAAAATCGTCCAAAGCAACCAAAAAAAAAAAGCGTCTCTAAGACAAGTGTAACTTGTAAACTAATCGTCGAAACGTGTGAAATATTGAAACATTTCGTCCGAAGGCTGACACAATTTAAAAATTATATGAATTCGTTAATAGTGAAAAGATGACGTCATTAATCGATTTGAGCATGACTTCATCTGTCCATCTAATGTCTACTTATGTAGATTTTTGTTCCGCCTGCAGATCACAACTTGTCTGTGCCTTGATAATGTTTTAAAATGGATTTATGTTATGTTTCTCCGTCTTTCCTTCTGATATAAAACTATTTACAGGGCGCAGTTCTCGGGACATTTTGACGAAACATTTTGACACGATAATCTGGCTTCGGCCAGAACCGAACGCTATGGACAATAAGCAGGATCAAATCGTTTTTACGATTGCTTCTTCTATATGAAAAAAATTAAACCTATGGTATGGTATTCGATTTGAATGTTGCTGGTGATAGGAACTAAATTTTCTTTCCTCGAAAGTTAAGATAATAAAAAGTTCAAGAAGGATTAAAAGTTTAATAATGTTCCGATTCGCAGCCGTAAAAATCGGAAGACTTCTAATGACAGACTTACGGATATTTTGCATATACACATTTTTACTAAAATCCGTCAATTTGATGGGAGGGAAATAGTTGTGAGTAAGCTGTCAGCAGACATATTTCGAGCACATAATAAAAATGGCTCAGTAAGCTTGAGGACGACGTTTTCGCAAAAAGGTACGCCTACCGGTGTTCGTCGTTCCTCAAATATAGTCGGGCCTGTATTAGATATTTGCTCTTAGACTCCGCTGCCAGCCAAAACTTGAAGTCAAATTTCATCGGGATTGTTTGACTTGCACTGTGCAAAACAACATCTACAACATCTGTTTGGGAACAATTGCTCGGTAATTGTACGATTCGCACCACGCTTGTCAAAGCAAATCAACGCAAATCGAGTAAAATCAAATAGTGACAGACAGTAGTAGCAAAGAGAACCCAAAGAAGATGAAAATGATAAATAAATGCTAGCTCATCAATTTAATCGTTAATCGTTGACGTATTACAATACCGTTCGCGACCATTTTTGTACCAAGCATGCCGGTGATATTTTCGAATATTTGCGTATCAGTTTTTCAAAAACATATTCACGGAATCAAAAGTTATAGACAAGAATGCGAAAACGTTGTCAGTATTTTTCGCGGTTGCTTTACCTTTTTTCGGTATTGTGGACGAGTGTTGAAGCAGATCAGACCTATTTTCTAACCACATATTCCTGATCAATCAAGGATTGTGTCTGTGGCAAATTTCAGATGTCTATCTGTATTTTTGCGACGGTGGCGATTCACAAAATTTACCCGTCAAATTGACGAGTTTCAGTGGAAGCACGCATTTCGCATCTAGAAATAGCAAAGTGGGCGTGTCTCAAAAAAAGTGTTGACATAAATATTTGCTGTGCCGAATCATCATAAAAGTTACTATATAGCAACTGAAAATACTACTATTTAATATCTTATGCAAGATTCGTCAAATTGACGGGTACCGTAAATCCAGTGTTACCCGTACGCATGCAGTCGCCTAAACGACGTGATAGATGGGAGTTGTTTTTTTTTTTTGCAAGCTGCCGAGATTATTTTTTATAGATCAGAGAAATTGACTAAAATTATAGCAGATTTTTCGAGACGTTCTTCTACAACAATTTTAAGTTCATATTCAAAAAAATGTTCTTTTAATAATGACGTCATCTAAATTTGTCCTGTTTGTAGAAATATAATTAAAGGGATATTATGTTAAATCAGAATTCAGATTTGATGAAATTGTTAGATTTCGTGAGCAGATTAAATATTAAAACATAAGAGTTATACGATAGTTATATGAAACCTAATAAAACCAGACAACACGCGGAGAAATTTAAGAAGCAAACATTTCAAAGTAGATTAAAAATATGTAAAAGAAAATTTCCAAATAAATCGAGCATTTTAAGCATTTTGTATACACTTTCGCATCATGGGAAGCACAATAGGATTGAAAATACTTTTCTTGCTTAAATTGGAAAATTTGTGTATGGGACGTGAATAATTAGTGTGCGGCGACGAGAGCAACTCATCCTATTTAAATGGTGAAAGCCGTCACCTACTAAGTGATTTTTGAAGTGTTTGCGTATAACGCACAACCAACTTAAAGGAACTGGAGGTGAAGAAATAAAGGATTTTTTTTTTCTTTTTCTAAATGATAAATGGAGAAGAGAAACGGTGTAAATAATCATCAAAAATTCATAAAATATTTTAAATAAATTCACCTAATTATACTTCAAAGCACATGTGTGAGTTAGATTTAAATACGCTAACGAGAATAGGGTAAGTAATTATTATTAAAAAAAAAAAAAAAAAAAAAAAAAAAAACAAAAAAGGTTTAAAAATAGGTTTAAAATACCAACGACATGCGTAAATAAGTTAAAAATATTGAAAAATTTTTTTTTATTTTACTCTAACTTTTCTTTCTTTTTCTTTATTTAAAATCAATGCAAAAATGAAATCTATTAAGAAATATCTGTTAGCTAAGATTCATGTTAAGAAAGATAGACAAACTAATCGCAACTGGCACGAAACATTCCAAATGTTTATTTAATATATCCATAAATGAATTCTTCTTGTCTCTCTCTCTCTCTCTCTCTCTCTCTCTCTGAAGTCTTCAAGCGAACATGTTTGCCTACCCTCGTATACAAATGTGTGGCATGTACACGAAATTAGTCAAGGCTTTACGCAAGGATTTGAAATGTGTTCATCTTTCGTGGCACGAAATAACTTTTTGACATATGAACTCATTTACACATACCTTCATATAAGAACATATAAGAACATTTTCGTATACTTTGGGTGATGGGGTCACTGCTGCGGAAAGCGAATGACAAGATCATAAATTCTTATTACAAAATCTGTTCCATTGCAAGCAATTCAGATGTATGCGTAAATTTGTTTAAATTTACTTCGCGTAAATTTAACGTCAAATCAAGGAACGATAAATAACTGTAATAATGAATTATTCGAATTTGCTTATTTTGAAGGTCAAAGGATTAGGATAATCTTGTGATGAGTAAGCATCTGACATTTTGTCGGAACATTACATTGGATTATAATCAATAAGTTATAAAATTGCACGAATAAAGTTCCTCGCCTCTAACTCTACAGCTGAGATATATTAAAGCAACAGTTTGCAATGATTGCAAGGACAACAACCAATCAAGGAGATGCAATGCCTGCAAAACATAAATCAAATTGGAAATTGGAAGTTTCAATGCGATAAGTTAGCAAGCACTTCTGTATTCTGGTACGATTTTTGCTCTTAAACAGTTTATTGCTTTACTTCTTATAACCGTCACACAGGTATTGAGCGTGAAGGGTACCATTTTGACATATGATCATGTGAATAAAGCGCCGTCAGTCTATTTCCCTTTCAAAGCCTCAATTACAGTTCTTCTTCTTAATGCTTTGTTCTTTTCATTGCCGACGTAAATTCAAACGTTCTTTAATTCATTCGTCTCATGGTTGTCATCATTGTCGATCTGGGAGCTTATAGCCAGCTTGCTTCTATATATATATATATATATATATATATATATATATATATATGTATATATATATATAGCCTTCCCCTTTTAGTTTATTAGTTATGACTGTTGAGTAGAGTAACAATAGCTTGTTTTTCTATTGTATTTTATTGTAAGCCTGTAAGTATGTTATACAATAGTTTAGAGTAAAGAGAGTAATGCTCGCATTGCTTTATGCACTTACAAGACCACTTACAGGTCTATTTTCTTAAACGTATTTTATTTGATTTCGATTTGCAATCATAACAAGGCGCGATAATTTTTTTTCGTGTTTTTCTATTTTATATATAATCGGGTGACATTTATTGGTGGAAACGGTAAAGTAATGTGTCAATGTACCCATACATGTAAATTCGGTGATTTTGATACAGTCTCTATATAAAATAACCGTCTCCCACTTAGTATGATTGAGTTATTCAGTGTATACAGAAGCCAATCGTTCAACGTTCAAAATTGATTTTCGAAATTCATTGCTTTTGTTGTTTGATTTGATAAAATCTGCTAGTGAAGCCCACCAACTTATGGTGATGCTGCTCCATCATATCCCAACGGTCCCAACGGTTGCTTTCAACGGTTTGAAACTTAGTGATTTTGATGTCGATGACAAAGAATGGCTTGGAGGACCGAAAAAGTTCGAAAACAATGAATTGAAAGAACTATCGAACAGCTTAACAGGTGATGAAGCAATTGCTTGCAGACGTCTACATGCGATGGGAAAGATACAAAAGGATGGGAAAAGGGCAAAATTTTAGTTAACTGCAAATGACATTTCGAACCCTTGCAACATTGCGGTTTCATTGCATGCCAGGCAAAAAAAAAAACGACGTTTTTACGGCGCATTGTAACTAGCGACGAAAAGTGGAACTACTACGATAATCCCAAGCGCAAAAAGCGCAAAACTTAGATCCAGGCAAGCCATTCACATCGACTCCGGAATATTCATCGCCATAAAGTTTTGCTGTGCATATGCTGGGATTAGCGAGGTGTAATGTAGTATAGGGAGCTAATAAAACCGTATGAAACTGTTACTGCAGATGTGTACCGAGGTCAATTGAACCAATCCAACGATGCATTGTTGTAAAAACGATCAGCAATACTGCTTAACAGGTGCTAAGTCATCCACTTGCATGACAATGCTCGGGCACACGTTGCAAGAGCTGTTAAGAATGGTATCGAAAGCGAAGTTCTGCCGCGCCCAACGTATGCACCAGATAAAGCGCCTGCTGATTACCACTTTTTCAGATCGATGCACATAAATCGATGATTGAAGCGCTGCTTAAGCAATATCGTTTTTTCGATGCGCTATCGTCTTGTTGCTAAGCTAGAAAGACGAAAAAAAGTTGTAGAAAATAATGGAATATATTTTTATTAATACATGTTGTGGCAATTTTTCTTAATAAACGCCTCTGTCAAGAGAAAAATGATCAAAATATATGCAAAGGCCTAATAAATAAAATACGGTTCCATATCTCGTAAAGGGATCTTTTGTATTCAAGGACAGAATATGTAATTGATGTCGTTGTCTGACTTTTTGTTTTTTTCTTTTTTAATTTGGCTTTTTACAGGTAGTTATTCTGACTTAATAGCAGAACAGATTTATATTAAATTTCTAACAAGCACGTAAAACGTTTTCTCGTGTAAAATATTTATCGAAATCTTTTCTTAATGGGCGTAATACTAATGATTGAGGAATATTGACATAGAAGACTGCCAATAATCTATTTTTTACTTTCAAGAATATCGTCTCATGTGCCGATTATGGAAGAGAGTACAAGATTATCAATAACGTTACGTGTTAGTAAATTTTCAAATGAAAAAATTATCAAAATACATGCAATCACCTATTATTTGTTGTTAGCTAACTTGTTTGTCAACTAAAATATTTAATAATATTTTGGAACAAAAATTTTGTTTTTAAATTACCGTAATTGTGTATATAAATAAATTTATTAAAGTCAAATGAAAATGTTATGTAATTGGTTGATGTCATAATTTGTCTAAAATGGAAACTAGTGTCTTCTCTATGCTCTCTATTCTTGGGCTTTTGTGTGTATGTGTTGTTACCATTTTAAGATACATTATTAATATGAGTTTTGTAACATCAACATTAATTAAAGTTTGTAGGCGTAAATGTGCAAAGCATACAAACACTCTTTCTACTACGACTTAATTAACAAGAACGTATATGCATAAGCAATTATTTTATACGTTTCACATTATATGAGATCATAAGATATCAGAATTAAAACTAAGGTCTCTTGCAAATATATTAATTATGTTCTCTAAGTCAAAGTTGCACATTTGACCTGATTCAATGCGTATATATGCGATATATATATATATATATATAAAAATGTATATGCGAAAGGCTAAGTGGAAGGTATTCATACACTTGCCCAACCACCGACATGCGCTCGCACAAGTGTACACCTAGATAAAAAAAAATTTCATGGTTAATTTTTATGTTTTGTATTTTTATTAAAAAAAAAAAAAAAAAAAAAAAAAAAAAAATTGTTTGTAAAAAATTATATACAAATGTATGTTTATATGCACGCATGAATAATATATAAGTATGTGTGTTATATGCTGGATTTCCGTGCAAGCAAAAGTAGCTTGACTTACATGTGCATGCAATATTTAACAGTGCCCTTGTTATGAATTTCATGATTACATATATATGTAAGTGTGTGCAAGGTATATATCAATTGCATCTTGTAGCAACTCGTACCAGCAAAACAGTTACAGCAACGCCAACGCATGCAATTTAATACCGATGCCGATAAATTATTATCAGGAATTTTTGATATTTTTGTTATCGATTGCTTAAAAGCTTCCTTGATTATGCGTTCATTTTTTCCCTTTTTTTTTCTTTAAGCGTTAACCTTAAATATATTTTCTTATGAAAGGAATTTTAAAATTAAAATTTCTGATTTCTTAAAAGCGAAAATTCAATTATAATCATAATGAAAGGATCTGATCCAATCCTCGCTGTAGATAAGGCCAACAACAACAACAACAACGGGAAGAGCAATGGAACGAAGCAAAAGACAATTTCAAATGTTAGAGCAGAATGAGGGGGCCTTGCAACAATTTGCTTTATAAAATTTTTCAAGCGTCAATTCCTTTGTTGTTGTATGCGTTGTTTCTCGAGCTCTACACTTTATGGGAGAGCGCCCGAAATTTTACTCGATTTGGTGGAAAATAAACTTTTTTCTCTCTTCTTCTCTTAGATCGTGTTTGTCATACGAGAACTCCCGTTTCGTAAAAATTCTGATATGGAAAAGCGTCCGTCTATGCTGGTGCTAACTTATTATACTGTCACTGCGTTTGTCAAGTCGCTTTTCATCATAAAATATTAATTTCCAAGTCTTGTTATCATTTGGGTGAGAGAAAGCTCAAGCGAGGAATTGTCCCGTTCCATTTACGTTTTCCATATTTACTTAACGTAATAAAATATGAATTTGCATCAATTTTTAATTTAGAAATTTTGAAATTTTGGAAATTCACAAATTATTTGCTTATAAGAACTTCTTCAAAATGAGTCGCATTATGGCGAATTGTTGTTGTAAGAAAGCGGTTCAATTCATTTCAGTCCAGTTTCGAAAGGTTTGCCATTGATTATTGATTCGAAATCGATTTGCATAAGGGAAAGTGGATCTATCTCGAATACTTCTGGACGTTGCATACGTCCTTACAAATTTCTTGTATCCATATTAGAAGTGATGTAAGGTCTAATTAGACGATTCCTACGTTTCTTTTTCTTTTTCATTTTTTTTTTTTTTTTTTTTGTCAATTTTACAGAAGTGAAAGACCCTTCACTAACAATTTTGAAAATTTAAAAAGGAAAAGGTAAGCATCCCTAATGTCAAATTTCAATTGCACTAAAATGCTTTTATTTGCTTTAGATTTTTTAAACTTCGTTTTTCTTTAGTTGTGTATAACGTTGTATTAGGGCACGGTAGGTAGGTAGGTAGGTAGGTAGGTAGGTAACCTTAGTTTTTCTTTGCAAGTAATAAACGAGTGCTCTAATACCAACCAATCGAAAGAAAAACAATTTAACAACAAAACGAGTCAAGTTCATTAAGAAAATAAAGTAAACGCTTGACTATTACGTTATTTGTTAATAGGTTTAAGAAAAAGTTCGGACTTTTTCGGTCTCTCGGTCTCTAAGATGCTTCCTAATAAGGGGAATAAGGGGAAAGAAGGGGATGGTAATTACGAGTTTATTAAATTATTTAAACATCATTTCAAGTTGAGTGAGAGTGATTATTATTATTATTATTATTATTATTATTATTATTATTAAATTCGAAAATTGAAACTAGAAGGAAAGTTTTGCCGGACACACATTAAATTTGCAGTTTTGATAAAAATCAAATCTTAGCTATACACTATCATTGGGATAAATTGTTGTCGCATGTTGCCTAAAATTGAATTATTATAACAACTCTATGTTAAAACTTTCCCTCAAACCTAACATAAAATTTTCAGACGTCTTGTTTCACTTTCTCATTTCCGTTCCTTCTCTCCCTCCTCTGCGCTCGTTCACTTCTTTTCCTTTTGTCAGCACTTTCAGCAGCAGTTCTTTATTATTATATGCTTAAGCTGCGGCAATTGTAATACAGTAAAGCGCACACTATTATGAGCTTTGACTTAAATTCCCGTTCATTTATTACTTAAAAAGCTTAAGCAACATATAGTAACAACAATATCAACAAAAAGAATAAAATAGCAAGCAGCAGCAGCAGCAGCAGCAGCAGCAGCAACAATAAACAAACGTTTAAGAGATTAAAATGAACATTAAAACCTCATCAGAGCATTTACTTTTCTGTATTTCATGTATGCGTGTATTTATGTAAAATTTAAAATAAATTCTGTTCTCTTCTCCCCTCCCGCCCGCCCCCAGTTCAACTGAAGTATTTCGCGAAAGTGCTCGGTTTACTTGCTCATCAACTTTATAAATAACTTTCTCTTTAAATACCTTTCTGCATAACTGCATCTTTCTTCATATGCGAATGTTACCAGAATGAAATGCAAAGATTGTAATTAATACAGAAAATGCAACGTAGTAGTATGCGTGTGTTCTACATAAATATAATTGGTAATAAATATTTGCACTTTTGCATATATGCTTGCAAAAGATATATTTGCGTAAATTTTAAACAAAACGAAAGGAAAAATGAAAATAAAAACAAAAACAAAAATCAAAAAACAGAAGAAGAAAGAAGAAAAAACAAAAGGAATGCTCAGCTTAAGTGATATGTATGTGATATGTGTGATGTTCGCTTATTGGGATCTCAATATGTTTTTATACATCAGCATCAGCATTAGTAGTGAAAAAAAAAAGAAAAAAGACGAGTAGGAGGTTGCGCGGATGGATGATATGATAAGATACAAAATCCTTAATGCCTTGGAAACGAAATCCATTGCACTTTTAAT
The DNA here is from genome assembly GCA_000688735.1 of Glossina austeni. Lineage (NCBI taxonomy): Eukaryota > Metazoa > Arthropoda > Insecta > Diptera > Glossinidae > Glossina > Glossina austeni. The sequence continues at coordinate 4,327,037 of KK502402.1, forward strand.
CCATTCGAAATTACATATATTCCCAAGAAAAATTTAGGGTGAACGCAATTCGGCCCGATTTGGCATCTAAAAAAAAATTCCAAGTCAAGAGTCAACTTAGAATTGATTTTCTCTTCCTTCTTTCTAAAGGCCAATGCACTGACCACTGATCAGTCAGTTTCGCGAGTAAACTCTAATGAATTGATTCGTTATATAAACTATTGAGATTATCGGCATACAAACAACGAATGCATGAAATGAAGGTTTCCTTATACGTATGGCTGGCAGTCGTCTGCGCGTCAATGAAGAAGAAACAAATTTAACATTTGAAAATTGCTTACTTAACAAGGCAGATACGTACAGCTTGATTTTTAATTAAATAATTAATTAAAAGGAAAAAAAAAAAAAACAAAATGAAAATTGGAAATTGGAAATTGTTTCTCTACCAAGTGAATGAAAAGCTTTTCAATGAAAAACTTTGTAATTTTCATAAGTACACTTACAATGCTTTTAAAAGGTGTGAATTTTAAATTAGTATCCGCGTTAAAAAAAAAGTTTTCAATTTTTATCTCGTAAACTGGCTGCGAATACAGCAAGAATTTGCCTCCATTGGCTCGTAGTCTTTTACAACGACTCTCACATATCCACTATTCGTGACAATAGCAGCTTTTAGTTAAACTCTACTCTCTAACACTCTCCAGACTTTATTACACAAATAATGTAGACAAAGCAAAGCGTTTGTTTCACTTGTTTCACTTGTTTCACTTTTCGAACAATAGAAATTAGAAAGAAATTCCGTAAGATTTTCAGCAGCGAATGAGTGAAAAAACAAATCAAAATAATCGAAAATCGTATGCCGTGGAACGTCAGGAACGTACGCACGTACGCTATGCACAAAAATGTACGCTACAGCTACAGCTTGTGGATGTTGCAAATGGCATATTAATGTAAATACGTGCCTATCTCTTGATGCCGGCTAAAAGAAAACGCACCCCAAGGCAAACGCAAAAAGGAATCGTTATGATTTTATTTGTGCATAAAATTTTGGCTGAACATTTTTTATGATGACACAACATTAGCACCAGTTTATAATAACAGCTAAGATTATTACCGGGTGCCAAATAGCTTGCCGAGTAAAAATATGTTCATAGATAAGTTTATACCGGAAGCGTACATAATTCAATCTATTCTGTTTTTCTATTGGTAATTACTAGACTTGATTTCAATGCACGTCTACCATAAGCAAATAATAAAATTTGGTGGAAGAAGCATCTTTTCCTTGTATGTTTATTATGATGAAGTTAACACACTTTTTTGCTCATTAGGAAGGCTTTGATTAAGTTGCTTATATATTATATATATATATATATATATATATATATATATACATGTGTGTTGTGTGTGGGGTATGTTTTGTTTTTCTATGCAAGCTGGGGGAAGAAATCCTTGAAAGATGCCCGTATCGGCAGCATGCACGATTCGTCATCCATGGCGCCTACGTACTTTTGTCATTTTTGTCATTTGTCCGCTTCATTTTTATTATTGCACAAAATAAAATAGGAATAAATGACAAGTGTGAAAACAATATGGGAATGAAAACAACATAGCGGCCCGTGGCGCACCATTAAGTACTCTAGACCACCCTATTATTTATTATTTATATAATGACTTTTCAAAATAACGAGTCATATGGGGAGCGGTAATAAAAGTGGCCCGATCCGAACCATTTCCTATTGGATGGCGTTCGTCCTTGGACCGAAACACCGAAATTCATGCCGAAATTCATCGAAATATTTCAAAAATTACGGCCTGTAGATTGGAATATAATAAAACAATAGATCGATCCAGCAAGTGAGCAAGTGAAAGGATTAGTAAAATAAAACGTGAATCAATGTCAAGTCCTTTTGCGTATTGCGCACAAGCTTAATATACTCTTGTAATACAACTGGCGATAAAAATAACTAAAAGTTATGCTACTATGGCTGCTCTTAGAAGTTATAGTAGACATCTAAGATATGTATAATATTAGGGTTACCCATAAGTAATCAATTATTTTCGCAAGATACCATTTCTCATTAGTGCTGCGGCAACCAGACAAGTGTAAGCATAGTTTTTTTTTTCGTGTTATTCTTCAACCAGTTTGTTAGTAATTTATTCCCAACAATATAACATTTTTTTTGTAACCCTGTAATAAAATGGCGGACTTTATACTTTCTGAGAGCCATATTCGTAATTGTGTACTTTTCCATTTTAATGCCGGTTTAGGTGCCACGGAAACAACAAGCAAAATTTGCGACATATATGGAGATGTGTTGAAGGTCAACAAATGGGTCTGAACGTTGGTTCAGAAGATTTGCTGCAAGCGATTATGACGTGTCAGATAAGCATCGAACTGGACGCCCAGGTCAATTCGATAACGACGCCTCTCTACCTCTATTGGAGTCCTATCCAAGGTTAACTATACAGGAACTATCAAGAAGCCTTGGGTCTACCTGGTCCATCGTACAAAGGCATTTAAAAAAAACTGGCAAGGTACATAGACAAGGTAAATGGATTCCACACCTGTTGTCTGAGGCCAATAAAGATCTTCGGCGAACGATTTGTAATTCCATGCTCACCAGACTAAGCAGAGATCCTTTTTTGTGTACGATCGTAACTGGAGATGAAAAATGGATCCTTTATGATAACATAAAGCGATCGAAACAATGGTTGTCGGCAAACGGGAGACATAGATGTAGTTCACGGTTGTCTCGTTCATATTTAAACGGCAAAATTCTTGCTTAATTTATTAAATAGTTTACTACAGCGATCCATTCAATATCGTAGCCCATATTACTAAGGTTACGCAGCGCAACTAGCTAAAGAATCAGATACCAATCATCTGGTGAACATTTCATAACGCCAGGCATAGTAAGAAGCTTCGAGCCGAAGAAAGTGATGAGCTTCGCAAGCAAATCCTTCAAATGGAAAGTAATAAACTATGGCGGTTGAATAACGTGATCTCTGAGGATGCGTCATGTATTGCCAATGTTCAACGACACAAGATAATGCAATCGATCTTTAAAAAACTTGAAAATATTAATTAAATTAAATTAAACATTTCATTAAAATCTACAACTAATATGAATTTTTTTTCTTTTTTTTTTTTTTCATTTTCTATGTGAATGAAATAAGGTAAATAAAATGTCATGGAAGGTCCCCCTTCAAAATTCTTTCGAATCCGTTGCCCATCTGTTCTATGTGTAAACAAAATTTATAACACAATTAGTGTCATCTGCATGAAATTTGCCGCATATTAAACTAATGATAACTAATGATAACTAATTAGTTGATTTATTACCGATAATTTATCAGCCTATGGTAATGCTTAGGCATTGTAAGCATTATTAGTGACAATAACAAAAAAAAAAAAACTATCAACTCATACGTGGAAAAAAAAAAAAAAAAGAGAAAGAGAAGAAGAGAAAGGAAGACATGCAAGTTCGTTATTATAAAGGATACGATCTCTTCCCTGGGGCAAATATTTACGAAATCGATCTACTTTGCATATATATATATATATATATATATAT
>KK502402.1:4336022-4347731 GCA_000688735.1 Glossina austeni
GTATACATATATATATATATATATATATATATATAATGTATTGTGCTTCAATTTCCTGTATTTGTAACTTTCAAAGCCGCAACGCAAAAGGGTTTATTAAAGAATAACAGACACACACACACACACACACACACACACACACACACACACACACATATGATCTTATGTATTTGAATACGCAAAAAAAAAAAAAAAAGACCAGCTAAGGGCTTTGCCCGCTTTAAGTTTAGGTTTTCATAATAACATGTTCGCGTGAGCTTTTCATATTTTATTTTCGCCTTTTGCGAACAACCGTATATTTTGTGAAATAGTTTTTTGGAAATAAAAACTCAGTTAAAAGTGCAAGATTTCTTAACAGGATTGTAATAATTTCTCGTTTTTTTGGGTTTTTCTTTGTTTTTATACAAAAATCGCATGAGTTGTGTTTAAAAGTCGTATGAATGCGTTTGAACGGCAAATTAAGTTCATTTTGCCCGTAAATAAAAAACGAAGTTGTATTTTTGAAATTGGTGTTAACCTTGATGGTAAAACTTTAAAAAGCATGTCTAATATTGGGTTGTTCGAAAAATCATTTCGTTTCTTTCTCTTATGTCAAAATAAAAAACGATTTATTTATAGTGCATAAAGATATTGTGATGAACGGTCGCATCGGAACGGCCCATCAACATATAACCTTTCAACGATCTTACGAATTTGTATTCGTCGGTGTTTGCATCCGTCAATCCATTTATTTTGTCTTCATCAATTTCAACTGACCTTCTAGAACGTGGTATACCATCATATCGTCAATACCGAAATTTTGGGAACAGAATTTTGTAAACCAGTCTTGCCACTGCTCTTTTGTCAATACATCTTCTTCTTATACGTTCAATAACTTTTTCCTTGCTTGAATAGCGCTGTAAATTTTCGATAGTGAAGAACTAAAATATGCCGGAATTTGGTGCTTTCAAGTTTTCATAGATGATACGCCATCAAACAGAAGTTATTCCAGAGAATCAACAAACAAATCTTTTCAAAAACAAGAGCTGTTGTTATAAGAGCCGCTAAAATGTATAATGAAAATGCGGCTTACGTGTCAGCTTGGCTGCGAAAAATGCAATTAAGCCTACTGTTGGGAAAAAAAGAAATTACCTTCCGCACAACCTAATATGTGAAAATGCTTCAGCCGGACAACACCGGCTATTAATTACTTTACACCGCTTGCCATCCACATAAGTTAAGAATTTATTAAAATTTGTTCGGTGTGTTCGTGTGTTTCTTTGACATGGGCAAGCAATGAAAGCCTTCCACTTTGGACAGCGCTGAACTTTAACCCGCTAAAGATCATCTCTACCACTATCCCCTTCCCTGTTATACGACGCTTAGTCGCTATCTATGAGCTTACGTTACGTTAACGTTACGTTCCTCGATTCTTTGATTTTTCAATACAAGCGCGGCAAACATTCCTACCGCTTTCTTTATTTTAGGTTGTGCGAGATTATCTGGTTGAAGAAACTCTCCAATCTCCACCTGTAGTTTGTCCCGTGCCTTTAAGATATTTCGAAGAGGCAAAAAGCATATGTTCAGCGGCTTCTGCAAGGTGGTAAACACTGTGCCAAGACACTGTGCAAAGCTTCGCTTTTTAACCGATTTAAGCGACTACGGAAGCAACAATGACCACTGAGCAGTCGAGTCATATATAGAAGTCTACCTCACCGTCGCGCCTGAGAGCTCACGGTTATCCATCTATCTTTCGCGGATCTATTCGACCACTCCTCTCATTGGTCCATCAGACGCAAGCGATATTCACAATATTATGCCATACTAATGATTCGCAAAAGACATCCCTACAATTGTTGCTGTTGCTGTTGTTGTTGTTGTTGTTGTTGTTGTTGTTGCAATCAGAGTAAATATTATCGGAAAACGAACGAATTGGATACAATTTGACTTTGAGTGCTTACCCAGGCGGTGATTTTAATGATTTTGGGCGTTTCATTAATTTAGTCAAACTCCAAAAAAGCCAAAAATCAGTATTGAAAACAATGGATGAAATAATTCTTTTGAAAAAGTCACATTCGGTAGTTGGTAATACAACCTTACTGTACGTTCGTGTGCTCGCTTGCTCGCCAACGAAGACAAGGAAAAATATAATGATAATGAAAGTATCCGTAGCAAACGATGAAAAAGAAAGAAAATGGTTTTACAAGAGCATGAAGTTGCAGAGGCGGCCAGGAGCCAATAATAACTTTTTCTCTTTTCTCATTTTTAATTATGCACAATATAATTGTATGTGAAGAAAACCATCGAAAATCGAAATGATTCGACGAAATTACTTAAATATCTTTCCGCTCACTAAAGACTCAAATACAGTGAAGTGTTGCGTGTATACTTACAATTTCATTCGAGCACATGGGTGACTTAACGACGAATACTCACTTCCATCGCTCTCTCTCTCTCTTCATCTATAGTATGTTCTTTTGTCTCCTTAACTATCGCATCGTATTACCAATAGGCACCAAGCAGCCGAATATTCTTTTGAGAGGTCAAATTTTATATATTTCCAGATAATAAATACACTCGCACACGTTTTTGAAGATCATTCTTTAACTAACAGTATATCCATCAGCAAATTCGTATAAGAGCAGAATTGGGTCATGCGGTCCTTCAAATCTGTCGTTCAACGTTTCATACCTAACTCAGTTCTCAGATATTCTTATCTACGCCAAAAGACTTCGGTATGTTTCAAGATAGCGTAGGCATGATGCGGATTCTTTTTTAACTAAATTATTTTAGGCAAATCTACAAAAGAATTCTGGAGAGCTTACGGAAATATCCAAAAACAATTAGATGAACATGATGAACAAAAATTAATTTCGTATTGATCAAGAATTTGTATATCTTGATATGATGTCCCGGCTGCGTATTCGTGAGGACACCTGGCTGTACGCATACAACATACATATATATGTCAGCTTTTGCAACGAAGCACTCGCCTTAAATTATTCAGATAGCAATTGTGTTCGATTTAAGAAATTTACAAAGGTTCGACTTTAATACCGCAAGCTACGTTATGCGTAAGTGTGATTACAGTGTAGTGAAAAGTTTCTTCAAGTGTTGTGCGTATAGTTGCAGGTGGCTTTTGTTAGTGGCAAAAATTTTACATTTTGCTAACGCATTACTTTTACATTTGCTTTTCGTTCCTTTAATCCAATCTCGAAACTTAAAGGTTTATACGTTTGGTTATTCCGTTTGTAACAAACACATCAATCGCCTATTTGTGCTTTTTATTTGAGATTCTGACGGCTGACGGTTCAGTCGTTCCCAATGTCTCTGTCCCCCATATAAGTTGCTTTCTATCAAATTAATAGCCCTTCCCTAGGCTCGCTTATCAATTCAATTAGTGAGCATAATTTCGCCAGAGTTCCGGGAAAATCGAATGGACCTCGCAAAAGGACGGGAAATATTTGTGTCATATTTGCAACTTTATTCATATATATATATATATATATATATATATATATATATATATCTAATATCCAATGTTCTTTATTTGCACAACTCATAAATCGGAGAAAATATTACAAGATAAGTTAAACAAGTGGGTGCTTAAGATACGCTGTCGACTCTTTATCTTCATTCTACATTTTTTTTTTATTTATTTTTTTATTTTTTGTGTGCAAAATTTTTCAATAGTTACGAAACCATATAAAGTTTTTACGTGAAGGGAGTGTGTGCGTGAATTTTCTTGTCAAACATTTCTTCTCTATAGTCTGATGTCTTCAAATTAGCTTGTGTTTCGGTAGTTCAACTTGAGCGTGGGGTTTCGTAGCCATGTGTACGTGTACATATTCATATATGATGGCGGCATGCACGGAGAAGTGAAAAAGTTTCTCTTCACTTTTCTCGATTACTTCGACTGACAGCTGGCGTTCATTTCTTTCTTTGTATTTTTAACAAATTTTTTTTTTTTTTTTTTTCTTCATTTTTCTTTCCTTTGTGCCTTTCAAAGGAATTCTTACACATACATATGCGCCTTTATTTAGTACAAACACTCGTATAGGTAAAAACACAATGAAAGATAAGTTGGTTGGTGTTGCTGTTGGATGTTGCTCCTGTACGCTGCGATAGTAGTCTATTGTTGTTTATGTAAAAAGTACGTAGTTTACGTGTATGGAATTATATAACGATCACTCGTAATTGTTATTTATAAACTGTAGTTCTTTCGTTGAAGGACTTACACTTTGAATAAAGCAATTGCAAGGGTTTTCGATCAGTTCTCATATGAGAGATAAATTGAATTCCTTTAAAAAGGGTTTCAATAGCGTTTGAAAAATAAAAAGGAAAAAATTAATAAAATCATGATTTCCAAAATTAAAAGATTAAAAATTGTATATAAACAATAAAAACCTTTGGCAAAAATTACGAATACGAAATCCTTTGTTTCGGACAATCTTCTGCAACCGATTTTCAATCCTCTTCTCATACGATCCACGTTTGCAGTAAATTTTAAATTTAAGCCCTATTCGGAACTAAATTAAATTTTTTTATTTTTGGTGGGCAAAATACTATCGCGAAATATGTAAAAACAAGATTTTATTCCTTCCATTAAAAAGTTTTAACGATGAGTGATACAAAAACAACTGGGACAATAGATGGACGAACGGACATGCCATAATCAACTTAAAATTTTAAACTGATCAAAGGTGATTGAAAGAGGTCTCTGCGTAGCTCTAGTTATTACCGCCGGAATGACACAGAGAATGAATAGCTAACAAAAAGGTTATGAAAGAGGCACCAGAGGAACAAGCACGAAATCTGGATTTTTTACCCCATATATATATTAATTGCGGAGAAATGACAACAAGTTGTTCATTGAAAATATACGTCATCGTTAGTTAAAAGCGTTCCCATCGTTTGAACAATTTGTTGATACCACGCCAATGAAAGTCTTCCCGTTTGCTTGCGAATCATTAATCGATAAATTTTTTTCACTTCTTTATATGAACCAAGGCACTGCTCAGCAAGTGTGTGATCCATCGATGCAAACAAGTGATTATCGGAAGCAAACAAATTCAATGATCATTCTGCACTTCCCACTTGAGTGTTTCGAACGTGTCCTAAACAAGTTTCGCCCTATGTGAACGAGTATTGTCGACGAATTCTCGCTGGTTTTTAACAGCGTAAATAACGTGCGCTATTACCCATTTCGCTAAGGTAATAAGAAGACCAGACTCTTCTCGTGTCACCACACACAGGTCATCACATTTCTGCCAAAGCCAATCGGCCTTGTGAACGATGTGAATGATGGAGTTGCAATCTGCTCGCGGTCTTTTAAGGTTTCGGTACTTTCGCAATAAATTCGCGATGCTAAAACGACTTTCTCTGTATCGTCGAGGCAAAATTTCACATGCACGTTCACGCCTCTCCACAGCTCGTGAGCGCGTCGTCGTCTGCTTCTGAGAAATCCACATTTCACACTTGTTCACCTACTATATCACAAAAGTGAAACAGTGTCTTGGCGTTATATCTCAGATTCGTGTCACTCAAAATTTTGAAATTCGCAATTTTATCTTATATTAGAATCACGAGATGACCTAAGGCTTTCGCATCAATTCAAGAGAACTGATTGCTAAATTGCTTGCAAATTCTTTCGTCGGGATTATACATAAATATTCATCTTATTTAAGAGTTTTATAATCGAAGACAAAACCATTTTCGCTAGTAACGTAACTCATTATTAAGCTTCGTCTGCCCAAACGGTTAATCGTTTGATTGCAAATCTCGAGTCGCTGGATCAGATCTTAATAAGACAGACGCCCTTCCAAAGTTTGTAAGACTTTTAGGGGATACATAGCAAAACACAAGTAACAACAAATTGATATTCGACGGTCGGATTCGAATCTTTTATACACGTGTCTTCTCCTAAAAGATACTAAAAACACGAAAAAAATGAAATTTTCTTGCATCATAATAATATGGTGCGAGTATGAGTAATGAGCAAAAACCCAATGAGCAATGATGCGTTCAGTTTATGTTGCTTCGACCGATGGTCTTTCCATTTTTAATATCCATCTCTGTTTAGGAATTTCTTATATCTCTGCCAAATATGAAGCTAATATGAAGCACTGTTCTGGTCTGAAGAAAACACAGAAATACGCAAACGGATAGAAAGGCATGCTTGATTTGATTCAGAATTTAACGCTGATTAAAAATACGTACATGTATATGTACTATCTGAGGTCTTCTAAGAGTCGTTCTGTTGCATTTGCAACTGCGCTTTGACAAAATGAATATGCGTCCCTACGTGGTGGGCATAAAAAAAAGTTAAACAAATAAGAGCCTTAAGCTTTAGATTTAAAGAATCAAAGTTTATTATTATTATTATTATTAATTATTATTATTATTATTAATTATTATTATTATTATTAATTATTAATTATTATTATTATTATTATTATTATTATTATTAATTATTAATTTATTATTATTATTATTATTATTATTATTATTAAAATTTTAGATTAATAAAATAAATTCTTAGACTAAACGAAAGACATTGAGCACTAGCAACACAGGCTATCCGCTTTAATTTATAAAAACGTACATTAAATATTGAGCCAAGTAGTTTTAATAGAATAATATATTGAATTGATATTCTGTTCTGAAGCTGATTTGAAGCTGATGTCCAACGGATTAAACGTTTCAAACGCAATACTTCTAGCCAAGGAAAAGATAAGGCAGTCGCAGAGAATGTGCTTTATAGTAAGAATTTGTCCACAACTGCAGAATGGGGAGGAAGAATTCTTCAAGATCCATTGGTGAGTTGCAAGGCGAATTCTCGAAAATGTTTGGATCTTGATTTTCTCAACATTTGTTGGATATAAAGGTGGAATTAATTGAGGATTAATAGAAGAGTAGTGTTGATGATGGCTACTATTGTAGATTTCCTTCTGTAATTTTCTCTTTAACTTTACCCCCAATGTATCTTTGAAGAATCAAAGTTTTTTTATTATTTTTTTTCGCAAAAAAAAAAGAAAACTTTTAAATAAATATCTATGTAAAATTAATAAATTTTTCCTTCTTTGCTTGTTTCAGTGAATGCTTTGCTAATCCCATATGCTATGTGAATATATTTATAAACTACCAGCACGTAAGTCATAGTGTGTATTAGTGTGTATACATATAAATCTAATATAAGATTTTGCTGAGATATTTATTGGAATTAATACCTAATCGATATACGGTTGGGGTCAAAACAATTTGCAGCGAAATTTTACTGATTTTAATTTTATAATCAAAGGCAATAAAAATTCGCCAAAATGTATTATGTTTGCTGTTTCAACACGTTCCCGCATAAATAGCCGACTAGTTAAGAACCACGATTACCAAGTTCAACGTGTTTGCGAGTTCAAATCTAAATGCGCTAGAGTTTACTCTACATGTAACTATAGTGAGTCCTCTGTCGTCAAAGGCAATTGGATGCACAGGCCCATTCGGCTACGGCTTATTCCCTTGATCCCCATGCCCACAGTTTTTTCCGTTCGGGGGACATTCTCTGCGTGCTTAATCATAAATATACAAAAAAAAAAAAAAAGAACAAAAACCACATAGACTCTGACTCTTTCCTTTGGTGAGCAAAAAATTCGTAAAGTAATACAAATTTACTCCTAATGCATGGACTTGTTAACTGCAAGCGTTCCGAGCTTGATGTTTGCACCAAAGTCTATAATACACGTATATACAGTCTATTACTATTATTATTATTATTATTATTATTATTATTATTATAATTTATTTAGACGAACAGAATAAATTCTAAGACCTTTTCTAAGGTAGAAAAAGCACGATTGGCTAACTAAGAGTATCAGCTCCTTTTCTTTATTTTTTTTTTTTTTGGTTTTTAGGTCGATTAGATGGTTAGTTTAACAGCTCTAATAAAGTTAAAAATCTAATTGATATTAAGTTCTAAAGGTATTCTCGAGATGTCCTTAGGATTAGATGCTCCGAGAACTAATCTTCGATTATTATTCGAATATTTTGTCATTTAAAAACTGTACGTTTAGTCTCGAGATATTGTCGACAATCGCATATCGGAAGAGTGGAATTCTGAAATCCATCCGTTCATGCGCTGCAATGATACGCTTAAGTCGGATTCTTACAAATGTTTCGATATCGATCCCCTTCCGACGTTGATTCGATATAGAGGCGGAACACAAAAATAATTTTATGTTTTTCTTTAACGATAAGTACCCACTAAATAGTACCTATATTTCTTACCAGATTTAAAAGGTGTGTGGAAAGTGCTTACAGAAGAAGTGTTTGGAGAACAGCTTTCAAATACAATATTTTGTGGTAAAGTCCCATCAATACTGTGATGTTTGAACGATTTGAACGAAGAAGAAAAACGAAATCCAATTGTATTCTACATGCGAAATAATTTTCGCATGAAAGTCTCCTTGAAGACGAAAAATTGCAAAATTAATTAATTTTCAATTTTCATCTCATTGCGTCACCGAATAATTGCTTGCAACTATTAACAATAATAATTTGAATTGCAAGCAAAAACACATTCTTGTTTCAAGTTAGCCTTTGGCAAACACAAAGGCTCACAAGGACACTGGACACATGAAATCGTTATCCTCAAGTTATCGCAATAACTCAAAAAAAAAAGAAACAGAGAAAGCTTAAGCTTATCAAGCATATCTGTGTGTTAATGCCTGTCGTGTTGTGCATGTAACTGTTCAACAATCCCCTAAAACCACTTGTTTGCCAAGAGCATATTTAACCATTAGTCTATTTTTTTTTCTTTTTTTTTTTTTTTTTTTTGCATAACGAATAATTGATCGATTGTCGACTGAAATGCTTGAAATTTATATCTGGTTGCCTTTTCTTTTTTTTTGGATATTTTACGCTTAGGGAGACAACGGTCTCGCTAACAGAAATGAATGCGAATACGTGAAGCATTACAATCAAGTAACCTATTAACGACATATGTGACAGGTTTTTTAATTAATGTATAAAATCGAGCTTATCACGCTTAGTAATTCAGTGTGTACCTAACGATCCTCGCATCTCTTATATGTGCTTCTTTTGATTTTTGGAGCGATAATGGAAAGGATGTACGATGATAATCTTGGCCTGATAAGCGGCCTATACACGTAAGCGCGCGTGCAGATATCAGATTGTGTATCGCTTAAAAACTAGTAACCTGTTTAGCTTTCACGCTTTTAAATCTAACGATCCTCGGCTCAGTCAGATCAGTTTCCAGTTTCTTTTCCCTTATTAATAATGTGATCCGAATCTGGATCTGGCATTTTTTTTTTCTTAAAAATATCTCATTCAATAATTCATTCAAAATTGCATTGACAACCATAGGATAATTTGTCATTAATAAGAAAAGTCTGTCAGTTTATATTGACTTATTTTGATTAACATTCAATGACAAAAACAATAACAAAGAAAAGATTCCAATATCAGTACAGATTCCAATACAGTAAAGTATTGTACTTCGGCCATATACGCCAAAAATTTATTGGCTTAGTCCAACTTTACTCAACAACCCAAAAAAAGAAACAAAGATCATATGTAATAAGGTGTTAAATGACGGCATGTTCCACAGCTTGTAGGGTGCATGGCTGCCGGATAACCTGTCAACGCAACACAATCAAAAGTATTTCTTGCTGTTAGAATAAAAAAAATACTCAAACATTTAACGAAAGATCAAAATCTTTGCTATCGCCGGTGAGGCGGTAGGGATCTAAGTAGGTAACCGTTAAATAGGCATCAGCTCTCTGTTCCGCAGACGTGCCGCGATATTAACCGAATATTACTCAACTATTACTCGAACACCGTCTCTTTTCCAATGGCGTGTTAATCGTCATCAGAATCATTTCAAGTAACGCGGAGGTAACGCTGCACTCTGTCACTATCATTGTTGTAATGACTTTTAGATCGTCTCAAATTACTTCTACTTTTGCCACCGATTTAGTCAATGTGCGTAAAACCCATGAGTCCGCACTTAACATAGGCATTCTCCATTCGGTACCAGAAGATCTCAAGAGATTTGAGCTTAAAATCTCGTAAAAGTAAACATCAATGAGAAGATTATTAAAAGCGCCACGTTTTCCCACGAACCCGACATTTCAGTTATTTGCAAATACAACTGAGCATCGAAACACTGTAAACGAGAAAAAGTGAACGCTTGTCAGTGGATACAGTCGGTGGCACATTTTGTTGTAAATAAGAAAGAGTGGATGCTTGCCATGGTAGAGATGTACGCATTCACACACAGGCGACAGTTGAGTAAGACCTTTAGCGTTGTCGTGGCATCTTCTCACAACTGCTCTTTAATTAGAGTTCTTGTATAATGCAGTGGGTCGAGTCGGTGGCACATTTTATTGTTTGTAACTTTTCCTATTATATGAGAAATCAAATCAAAAGTCGTACTAAAAAAATAGAGAGATGACGTAGATTTTATCGCTATTGAATTTACTCAAGGATCACGAATTGACTTATCATCCTTTTCTGTTCTAGATGATTTAGTGAATGTTTATGTTTCGTTTCCGAGAAAGCGAAATTGTATAGAAAAATGTCAAACCGTGAAAAATAGTATATAACAATATATACCGATGAGAAAGGATTGCGTTACGTTTATCTAGTCGCGATCCAATCTGTACGAAATCAAATCAAAACACTCGTGAAATTTCTGTAAGAAGTTTACAGGAATTATACAGGAACAGAGAAGGATCCTTGTTGCGATGTTTTCGGATTTGACAGAGAGAACATAGCTTAGTTATACTTAGTTTACATGTTTTACGTTTCCTTAACCTAGAGCAGCTCAAGGTACATTTGCTCGTTTTTGGATTTTTTATCCATTTTTTGTCCATAACACTAATTGTTGTTTCATTGTTGAATGCCGTTAGTGAATCCCTTGCTTATATCAACAATATATCAGCGCACACAATGCGCTGCGATTTCCACTTTTTAAATCTGTCATCCATACATATAAACTCTTATTCATTTACATGGCTAGGAAATGCCTGGTGCGCGCGATCCTGAAAAACATTACTTTGCGTTTTCCTGTCACTTCGTTCGTGTTTTGTCCGGAACGTTTTGTTACGGGAAGCATAACAAGAAAATGTATATAGAAAAAGGGGTGAATATAATATACGCCCTTAAGGCAGAATTATTAAATGTTTCGGAAAGATTTCCTTTTTAACTTTTCCCACCAACACTTACCAAAAAATTTGACATTTGTCGGTTTATGCTGCTGCGCCTTTGATTGCACACAAAATTATTACAATCAAGTCACAAATACATAAAAATAGTTTGCGTAAAGGGCAGGTAAAGGCACTTGGTTAACACCTTTCGCATTTCTAAAAGTAAAATAAAATTGTTAACGTCACAAAAAGTGGATTTATAGCAAAGGCTTTATTTACTTCCTTTTTTTATATTTTTTTTACAAGCGAAACAATAAAATTGGATGGAAATTATGATTTCTTTAGCTGAGTTTATAGAAATCAGGAAAAAAGGCAAACAAATAAGAAAAAGAAAAATAAAACGAAGGAATTCTTTTTTTACAATAGGTTTGAGAAGAGTCCCAATCAACGTTTTGTAACAGATTTTATAGAAATTTTTCTTAAATAAATGTTTTAAAACTAATACGCTTTTCTTTTTTTTTTTTTTTTTTTTTTTTTTTTAGCTGAGTTTATAGAAATCAGGAAAAAAGGC
>KK502402.1:4351836-4368649 GCA_000688735.1 Glossina austeni
AAATGATTTTTCTTTTCTTCGCTAGAAGGGTGTCATTTTTCTCGATTTTATCAAACCGCATTGTTTGACTAAAGCTTTCTGCTGATCGATTAGAAGTTGTTTATAATAAAAATTGCTTTCGCATTTCAAAGTAATAACGCCAACAGATGCCAAATTGACGAGTATAAATTTCAGAATAAAATGCCACAAAGCATTTATGCGCTTCTGCATTTTGATAAAACCGGTGTCGTGTGCGGCGAGGATGAATATAAACAGATAATTGATAAATCATTAAGATTTGTCTGTAATCACCTGGGGGAAGTTGTTGATGTATGCAATAAATAAAAGGAGTCGTAAGTGGCTGCCTTGAGGGACGCCACACGTCACAGAAAATTCATCCGAGGTGGTGGAGTTAAACGAAATCACGATCGATGAACGATCTGTTATGAAGATAAGCGTTTATTCATTTCGCTATCTGCACAGCCAAGCCAGCGGCCTCGAGTTTCAAGATCAATAAGCTATGATTAACTAAGTCAAACGCTTTACTAAGATCACCTACGACGTAGAAAAAGCCTTGAAAACATGGCAAGTAAACGAGTAAGAGATTCGTAACAGTTGATCTTCCTTTCAGAAGGCCATGCTGAAGTGGAGCAATATAAGATTTGATAGTAAATGCTTAATACTGAGTAACACTTCGGTCAAACAATTTAGGTAAATGCACTCAACTTGAGAATTCTTTAGCTCTCAATGTGATATCGTTTTTCCACATTTGCGAAGTGGATATCTCTGTGTGTTTAACGTCTGCACCTGGTGTGAAACCTTAATCAGACGGGTTGCCTACAACCATTGGCAATCGAAAGTAAGTTGATTGGCGACCCCTCAGGGAGAGAGACAATCCCCATTGAAGGGGGCCTCGCTACCCTGAAGTACCGCAATAGAAAATGGGTGTGGGCCAAATTCTCGCTTAGATTTGCAAAGTGGAATAGGGAAGCTGCTCTTCGAACAGAAAGCCAAATCTCTGTTTTCAAAGACTGATTTCAAATCTATGAAATTGTAGCACATACCTCGTCAAAGCATTATTTGGATATACATGATGGAAGTCCATTAGGCCTTGGCGGACAAATATATTTTAGAGACCTCAAACCATGTAAGACGTTATTTCGACAAACTCGAAATCGAGTCTGTGATCTGATATGAACAATTGACAATTAAATCGGAATCAGCAGTTGACAAATTATGCCGGAAGTATTCAGGGAATAGAATTGAGTTTTCAATATCAACAGAGAAGTCGGAGCCATTCAAAGAAATCTGTGGGGAATATATGAAGATTTTTCTTTTCAAGTTGACAAACTTATAAAAATATTTAGGATTAACAGGTATCCACACTAACATAGGTGGTTGAGGCAATTAAATCTATGCCTTGCAGCAGCTTAGGCGAAATAGTTGTAAGCAGAACCACTTGTCATAAATTTTTTGTTTTTTTTTGGTTTTTTTCCCCCATTTTTGTAATATTTAATACTCTTGTTAACCATGGCGAGGATTTGCTTCGAGGGCGAGGTTGCTTGATAGGAAAGGACGCGGAAATAGCTACGTTTAATATTCCCAGCAGAACAATCGAGCATAATTAGTGTAAGATGAGATTTAAGCAGTAACGCACTGCTTATGAGAGGAAGTTAGACTTGGCGCGTTAGAATGATTCAACGTGCCATCGGGCCCGTAATGGAAAGAAATTGTAAATGGCTGGATGACAAGGATCCTCAGGTAACCTACAAGATGGGAATCGACTTTCAGCTATCTCCGGGAAAAGCAAAGATCAAGCAGCCTGCCATTACAATTGGGAGTACGGTTGTACTGAAGTAAATTGCGATCAATTAATTCATTGAACACCAACTCTATCAGATGTTAAACTGGGGACCATACTCACTTATCACTTTAGCACCAAATAACTTGTGGCATATTGAAGTCCCCCCACGCTAGGTCTATATTAGTGGGTTGAGACTTTTCTGCCACGTCATAAATAAGAGTAGCATGCTTCTCTGCAGTTGGGGAAACATAAGGGCAAGTTGCATGTACATGCTCGCTGCCAATTTTCGCCAGAATGATAATAAACTCAAGGTCGGGAGGAATAGGAAATTCAAACGAATAGGACGGGACTGCAGTAGATATGGCAACAAAAACTCCACCACCATCCAATCGATCCTTTTTGAAAACTTGGAAAGAATTGTGAAAAAGTTCCGACGAATCGGGCTTTAGCCAGGTTTCAGTGAAAGCCAAACAGGAAAACTCCGTGTACACTGAATTTAGGAAATTAGAGCGAATTTTTGGGTTTAGGTTCCTAACATTTTGGTAAATGAAAGTTACCGGGCCTGAAGAAAGATTTAGTTTTTTGAAGGTGGAAGAATTATCGACTTAATATTACGGGGACGATTCCGAAGAATGAATTCCTTTATTAAGGATCCAACTGGTCGCAATGGTTGATTTAACAAAATTTCCATGTTTTCACTCGGAACTAACACCTTGAAGGACGAGATAGCTCCATATTGAGATCGAACCAATTTGAAAATGCTAACACGCTTTAAATTGTCGGGAGGGCTTTTTGCACAAAGATAAGATTTTAAGTTACCCTCAGCGGTGTTAGGCGCCCGTCTTGACACGAATATAGCCTTTCGGGGAAGTACTGCCAAGGAAGCGGACGTCATCCGTATTAGGAGCGATAGGAACCACTAGTAGAGAATTTCGAGCTGGGAAAAAAATAGAGGCATTAACTACACTTGCTTGTGCAAGCTGTGCGACTTGTCCAGCATGGTGCCCAGCAGATACATCCGAACGGCTAGGGAAAAAGGAAGATTTAGTTTTCGAAAATTAAAAACAAGCAAAAATAAGAAATAAGAGAATGATGGAAGTAAGGAAAACAATAAATAGACATCGTAAATAATGACAGATTTTCAAAGTTGCAGTTCCATTAAAACCTTTGTTTAAATGCCACCATTCCTCGATCATTTGAAGGACAAACAAAAAATTAGTGCCAAAAAAGAGCAACAATAAAAAGTACCGAGTAGAATACACGAAAGGATATCAAGTGCGAGTAGCAGAAAATACAATGATATCACACAATAACGATTCAAAATATATAATAACACAATATGTCTAACTTATGCACCACCATTTATGTAAAAATTAGGTCTTATTAAGGCTTAGCAATCAATTAAAAAAAAATATATATATAAAAAATAAATTAGGGAAATTTTGCAAAAATTTACGAGCATAAGAAAAAAAAAAGTTTACAACACGCGCGCAGAATTGCCAAACTTAAAACTATTGAAAATCGGTCAGATCGGCTCACTCCATATGAGGCATTCATTATCTTGATAAGTCGATATAAGAAAAAGTATTGACATTTTTACAATTCCGCTACAAAAATCACTTATGCGAGAATAATGCAATTTTTTGAACGGTTCCTATGGACACTGCATTTTTATATGGTGAACCCGTTTACTTTTTAATACTTCTTCATGAAAATTCTCTCATAATAATAATATGGCATCAAAATTAACCTTATGGAATTTGGTCCACGTAGGTATATTCTTTTGGATCCTAATCCATATAAGTGTGGTAAACAAGTGTGTGAAAAACAAGTCTCTTGCCGAGAAGATCTTATTTTCAATGTTTTTCGATGATGAAAATTTGTCAATAGCGACTAACAATAGCGAATTTTCATCACCGCAACCATTTATAGCGGACCATACATAGCTGGTCTTATGAAAGCTCATACTTCCCTGGCTAAAAAGTCTAGTTTGTGGTTTGTTATGACGAAAGCAACTGGGCAGTAATAAAATCTTTGAAAAGTAAGCTGACGTCCAGTATGGGGGCTTTCATGAAAATTATGCGTTTACATATTAATAATGAAACATTTTTGGTGTATTATTAAGAAGAAGTTGAGTGAATTCAGAAGAGAGATAAATGAATCAGATAATGATTCTGAATCGATCGGTGTAATATAAGATGGATCCATTCTAAGTCCTCTTTGGTGTTATCTGCATCCGCATTAAGTTATTATAATATAGATGACGTAGGGTATAAAAATTTGTTGTTTAATAAAATATTAAGGAATACATCTAAAAACACTAACAACAACAACAACAACAACAACAACAACAACAACAAAGGTAACAAATTGTAAGAGAATGTATTGCAAAATCATTAATTTTAATGAGCAGCATCCTTGTACAACTACTGATACAAATTGTGTTGTTACTCACTGCACCCACATCTACTGTCAACCGTCTAGCATTAACGGTGCAACTATTACTAACGCTATTGCAGCTAAAATACATTATTTTTATTTTTGATGCTGTTGTTGTTGTTGTTGTTGTTGTTGTTGTTGTTGTTATTTTTAGTATATTTTAACCTTTTAAGCTACTACCTCTGCCCCTACATATTTGTGTCTTGTAGTCAGTGTTTGTACATTCGCATGTGACATTTGCATTTTAATGAAACATCGTCAATGTTGTTTTTTTTTTTTGTTATTATTGTTGTTGCTGTTGTTGTTCTTTTTTTTTTTTTTTTTTTTTTTTTTTTTCTTTTTTCTTTATCGTTTTCATTCATTTCTCTTTTTTTTTTATTTTAAAGCTATTTCACATTTTCCGCTTTACAAAGAGCACTTGTTTGCCTCTATTACATTTTGTAATGATGTAGATATTGCCGTTTTCAGTTTGTCGCAGTTACAGTTAGTTACAATTGTTTTTATATTCGCTTGTTTGCATTTTGTTCAATGTTTTTATACGATTTCAATAGCAATTTAGAGTTAGACAGCATTCGTTATTGTCATTATTGTTTATTTAGTTTCGTTGAATTTTTACATTTGCTTAACTCTATGACGAACGAATTCTCTCTCAATTTTTGCATAAATTTTTATTTAGTTTAATTATACGTATGTACATTCCATATAGGGGCGATAGGATGAAAATGATAAATAAATTGAATGCACGAATGTAATTATGTACTGTGTTATAATTTGTGAAAGTAGTGCGTTAAAATGCTCATTTAGACAAGGTTTAGAAAAACAATTTAATGAGGATGTCTCTTAATTCATTATTATTCATCATTCAGCATTACGGTTAGAGAATAAAAGCAAATTTCACTGCAATTTAACATTTCATACGAAAGCAGAGAATGTATATATAATTCATTTATGAACGGAAGCATCCTAATATTCAAATAGATCGACCGATATTTTATATATCGATGTGCTTGAGTTGATTTCAAATCAACACAAAATTCTTTGTGAAATAGCGGATGGCGTGAAATTTACGATACCGAGTCGAGACTTTGCACATCCATTTTTGGCGTTGATTTAAACGATCAACAGAAGCGCTTTCACAATACGCGCAAAACTGAAGCAAGATAGAGAAAACAAGTAAAAACATCACTTCACCTAATACCGTTATTCATTAATTTTGAAAATAATATACAAAAAAATTGCACAAAGACCGATTATTGAATGTTGTCAAAACGTCACATGGCCTGCTTCAAGTTTCGCAAACTTAATTTTTACATCCCAAAAATATTATTGTTTTTCAGTGTCCCTCATAAAAAAGTAAGAGAAAAAATTAGATTTTCTCTCCATATAAGTGCCTGCTATTCCTGGAGAACCCCTATGATTGTTGGGATCGAAAAAATAGACCTATGTTTGGACCACATTCCCTATCGACGATTGTTTTGCTAAATTTCTACCATGCGTACTATACTTTCCAGCGTAAAATTTTAAAAATTAAACACTTTGCTCCCAATTTTCATCATAGAATACTGAAAATGGTTCCCTTTTACTATGCAAAGGCTCAGTTCTCTTAACAATGATTTATAAAATTGCTGCCGTCGAAGTACTACTACTCAGCGAGTCTTGGAAAATTGCAATTTATTTCGACGACTTATCGCACGAATAAGTCGTTATAGGGGAATGGATGGACAAATTGGACCGATACGAATCATTTTTAAAACCGATCGTCTTCGAGTCAATGCACATCAGTGTACCAAACTTCATCAAAATATCTCAAAAATTGCGACCTGTAGGTTGAATAACCTCTACATGGACAGACAACTTGGATAGATAAAAAAAAAAAATGATTCTCAGTCGACCGGTATAATAAAAGGTGAGACTATCTTAAGCCTTGCTTAAGAGGGAGAGATGGAAAAGCACGTGAATAACCATTAATGAGAAGGATAGACAATAAAAAGTCATATGTTATGGCCAAGGTCAAGGTTATTAAAGGTATAATATTTCGTTGTCGCGAGACTTGAAACCAGATAACTCGCTTAAATTATGCCAAGAAAATGAATATATGGATCCCAAATCAATCAGCCTCACGGGATTCCTGTCGTTTTCAATGATCTCGTTTCCGAGCTTACTTAAGTCTATTTGATCTTGAAAATAATTTTAAGTGTATATATATGGAACGAAGACATGCTTCTCAAACTTTTAAATTTATATGTTAAATGCGTATGGTACACTGAGCTGTTCTTCGATATTTGCCCAGGGGAACTGTTGGGGGGACAATCATTTAATACAAAAATTTTTGGAATTTTCCTTTTTTCCTCTTTTCTGTAGACGTTATGGACATCTTTCTGATTAACGTATGTTCGGTAATGGGTGCTCAAAAACCCATTCATCCAACTATGAAAGAAGCGACGGGCGTTAAGAGGACATTCGAGGATCAGTAAGGGATTACATAGAATCTCTCACACAAACCACATATATGCGTATATACATTTAAAGATGTTTTTTGGCACTTAATCCAAATGTTACAAATGGTGTGATGTAATTCCTTAATTTACATACGTACATACATATATTGGCGGGTATAATTTGACATCAAACTTTCTTAGCTGTTGCTTCTACAGCTTGCAACTAATAAACGTGAAAGTACTTACAATCGTTCTTATTTTAATATGCAAAATAACATTTAAGCGAAGTTTTTTTACTTACAAGTATTTGTCGGTGTACATGGTATAGTGGTATAGTGGTAAAAATGGCATTAGTAGGCGGACATAGGCATTGAAATACAAAACAAATCTCAAGTACGAAGTATTCCATGCTAACCATTTTCAGTCTTTCCTTTTCTGAGTATAAGTACCTTAATGCGAGCTACTTATGAAAAAAAAAAAGAAAAAATTATGCTTCTTTCTTAAACCCCTTCCCGTGCCTATCTTGCCACTTATATATGCTTTTTGTCTCATTTCTCTTTGATTTCTTTTCTTTTTCAAGACAGAAAATGCATACACAGCTTGTTGGGCCGCTGTTGGGTATAATTTTAAATGTTGTTATACAATGTGTTGAGGCGAATCTGACCTTAGGCTTCAAAGCAACCAAGGTAAGTCTTAATGAAATGTATTTAAAATAGCAAGAATAATAAAAAGAAGGATATCAACGAGGTGAAAAGGAAAATTTTTATAAAATTTGTTTTTCTTTTCTCTTTTTTTCTCTTCTGTTTTTTTTTTTTTTTTATAATTCAAATTTCTTCTACCTTAACTCTTTGTGGCTTATTGCTATATTTTCTTTTTCTCATTTACTTTTAATAATTGTTAATAGATTTCAGGAAAATATAAACCAGGTAAGTTGTATGTGAAAGAGAATAAAATAAGAGTAAAAGAAAGCTTTTGTGGCTTTTATCGCGTTAGGACGAACGATGGACACCCATCTCGTCTATATTGTCGATTTAATAAAAATTAAATTTAAATTCAAATTAAAATAATTGATATGAGATATAATGAGACCTATAGCCTATAAGCGCGACTGTATGCTCACATTTCTTCGATAACTGTCTCTTTTCATGTTCGTTGATTAAGTTATAATCTCGTAATTATTTTTTCTGTGTTGGATTTAAATTTAATGCGAACTCACATTAAATTTAAGCAACATAATTGAGAATGCGTTTTTCCGTTTTTCCGTTTTTTTTTTTTCCTAATAATTGCTAGCGGTAAATAAGCCACTATACTCGTCCCCTCGATGAAGGATATAAAAAGCAATATGAAGGGTTGCGTTGCTAAGGATGTTGATTTGCATTCTCTTTTAAAAAACTTACAAAAAGCTTATATTTATTTATATATATATATATATATATATATATATATATTGCTATATGCACAAAGGGAACATAATATTTTTTATGTAATAAAGAGATTTGCGGTTATTCAACGTAAGCAAAAAGCAGCAACACCCAAGTACCTCGGCATCATTTCAAGTAATTATAATTTCAATTAAATTTTAACACACTTTTCATAGAAATAATTAATGAATATCAAAAAAGAGATGAACGCAAAATCTGCGTCCACTTAGGACGAATTTTAGTTATCAAGTATCTTAACAGTAGTTTTCAAAGAATGGTTTAATGATTTCAATTCCTTTTATGTTGTCTATCATGACGTATGAGTGATTACATTAGAAGAGTACAGCATTTGCACATTTTTATATCGGATTCGATTTTTACCAAATTGTAACTCATACGTATCGAAAGGCAGAATTAATTGTACATATATACGTAATTGATCTGTGCGAACAGTGGTTTTTGTTTTTTGTATTAGAGAGTGTGTGTTATCAGACGAAGCTTCTATGCTCATTACTTTTTGAACTCGGAAAAAAGGAAATTTCGATAATTTATAGTATTGTGTGGGCGTTTCCAATACTTTCCATTTTCGTACAGACATTCTAGGATCATCTATAGACTATAATAAGGGAAACGCGCAAGGTATTCTCAGTCTATATAGCACTGTAGGCAGGCCCTTTGACCTTCCTTTCCCATACCTTTTTCAATATTTTTCCTAAATTTGAAGCCAAACTTTTTCGACCTGGACTGAAGGGAAATAAATATATAAATGGATGGACAAAAGTGACTGCGTTAATTCAAAATCTTATATGCTTTATATGGTGTCTGAAGCGTTCTGTTGGATGTTGCAAACATTTTGAACAATTGAACAATATCTTCAAACACTCGCTTGCGGTTTTTATCATTGCTGATAGTTTTGATGAGAGTTAATCTGATTCTTCATGCGTCTGAGTAAAGGATTACGTTGTCATTTTGAAATGGCGTAGGCATCAGTTAACTGAGAGTTTTGTCTAGGATATCTGGCCAACTTGACGCAGTTTAAACATATCCGCAATATGTCATTATTCGCTTTGCTCCTTACAAGATGCTAAGATGCTTAGATTAATTCTAATATTTTTACACGATTCAAAACTTATAGCGGACCACCAATTGCGGATGTTTAGTAATTGAGATCTCCTTTGGCTTTATATGCATTTTGATGGAAAACATTCGTTAAAAATCCAAATGCTGTTAACGATGTCATGTCACTGGTTCGCGCGTGAAATGTGCGTGTTCACGTGTCGAAAATTTATGAAATTTCTTTTTACTTTCTTTGCTTTTTACTTTTCTCATTTCGAAGGATACGATTGGAGCTTGAAAGTTTTGTACTTTATAAGATAACTGCGTATACACCTTGCATTTATCTCAAGGTCATCTTAACAAAAACACACTGTTCTTCATTTAATTACTTGATTACCAATAATATTTTTGTTTTGTCAGAAGTTAAGTTAAGGACATGAAGGTTACGTTTATGGACATCTAACATTTGGCAAGTAGACGCCATAGCGTTGTTCGCACATGTTCAATGTGGTTCTCAAACTTTCTCACAGAAAGTGTCGAGAATGTTAGATCGAATTCTTTTTCCTTTTCTTTTGAGAATAACGATCATTTTCGGCACTCATTGTTTTATATTTTATTTTTAATACAATTATAATGAAAAGAGTGCAAGAGTTTGTCAATCAAATTGTATGACAGATATTAAGCTATAATAACACTGCGAAAAGACGGCTTAGTTACATTTTGCTTGCTTCAGCATTCAGCAACATTTACTTGACACGTTCTTTGGAAAGCGTATGCTTTCCGCATTCATGTCATTAAATTTTTGGGATTTTTGAAATAATTCCATTTCAAATTATCGCTTCAGTTTTAGGGCACATCTTATCTCGGTCCAAGTCATTTTATAAGCTTCAGCTAATCAATATTTGAAGTGCGACAGGGAAATTTGTTTGTTTATGATCAACTTGTGATATATAAACGAATGAAGAAAGAGTTCTTGGCTTCTTTGAACAAAAGCAAGTAATTTAAATCCATCTAAAAAAAAAAAAAAAACTCTTACACGTGTACGCACATATAAATGAAAATATATTTATAGGAATTTTTCCATTCAGATTGCTTAAACCGATTTAAACTAATTCTCTTGGTGTTAATGAGATTTTTAGTTCTTTCATTTTCCTAAGTATAAAGAAGTTATATAGATATATGTATATGTATATGTATATGTATATGTATATATATATGTATATATATATATGAACGATAAAACACGTTAAAGTTTATACTCTTATCTATGTACATATATTTTTAATATATTCACTGAAGCATTTCCATGTCTAGCTTATAGGTGAACGAATAATTTCATCATTGCGTTGCACATTATCACTTAAATTGCTTTAATTAGCAAATATAAAAAAAAAAAAAAAATTAAATTTTTTTTGATTATAAAATAAAACTTTTCGTTTCATTGAGATTTAGTTTTAATTCGTTTTTCATAATGTAAAGCAATTATAACAAAAG
The DNA here is from genome assembly GCA_000688735.1 of Glossina austeni. Taxonomy (NCBI): domain Eukaryota; kingdom Metazoa; phylum Arthropoda; class Insecta; order Diptera; family Glossinidae; genus Glossina; species Glossina austeni. The sequence continues at coordinate 4,362,468 of KK502402.1, forward strand.
TGAGATGTTTAAATATTTGATTTAATTTATGTGCAACGGTATAACGATATTAAGTATGTAATTGTTATCGAACGTCGCACCAAAATACAACAACAATTTCTCATTTATATAAATAAGATACTACTACTCTACTCTTACCGTGGAAGGACGGACATGTGCGCTAAGTTAGTCGTGATAGTTGTAACCTCTATAAATAAATAGTCAGCAGTTAGAACATGTAAAGATTAAATATTAAATTTTGTATATAATTTTGCATATGTTTGTCTTCAGCAGGAATTTCTTTACTCGTAGGTGTGTGAAATATTTTATGTGTCGTGTAATAAACGAAAGTTGACACTTGTGTCAACATTTCAAGAAACTTATTACCGACACACGTATAATTATGTGAAGTTTATTTACATTTTGAGTATAAAAGGAAAAAATAGAAAATAAAAAGAAATGTATTCTCGATGTATTACTACTTCAGCAGCAAAAATTTGCATGAGCAAAAGTATCACTCAGAAGTCCTTCACAAAGCTTTATTGCGATGATTTCAATCTAACAAGTGCGCCTCACTAGTGAGGTAGATCACTTCTTTTTTTTCCTTTACCTTCACTTAGCTATCATGACGATGTTTATCTAGGACAATAAAAATCGTCTGACTTTCCTGAAGAAATTTCTTCTCAAAATTCACTTCGTTTTCGTTGAAGATTTATGCGCTTAATCTAAAGTAAACTTTTGATCAGTCAAAATTATTTCTTTACTCTTCTGAACGGTACAAATACTCACAATAGCAAAATAGGCGGTAAACCTATTTTTCTATCAATCAATTAAGGCACACTGCGGTAACAAAATTATATAATTTTCCGATATTCACACAATCCTTTAAGGCAATGAATATCTAAGATTTAATCCGCGTCGAACATAATTTTCAAAGAAAAAAACAAAAAAAAAACAGTTAATTTTTACCCTTTGTTTTGTCATTTCTTGCTTACGTATTTTCTCGTTAATATTTTTAGGATGAATTTAGATAACGAGTATCTATGCACCGACATATTAGGAATTTTTAGAACCCTAGCAAGATAAAGGTCAGCTGCCACAAACTATCGGAATATAACCTGGTACGTAACGAGCGCGACTATCAGGTCAGAATACCCGGGCTTAGTTTCCTATGCGGCAGAGCATATTTTAAAATTACGATTGGCATGTGGCCGATGAGCACATGATATTTATCGATCGGGCGATGGCTACAATCTATCCCCCTTTATCTATTTTTTTGCTACCCGATCATCATTGAACTTATGTCTAGTGGGCATATGTATAATATCCTGAGTGACTGGCCATTGTATAGTCTTTCAAATCTTTAATATCGATTTCCAAGTGTTACAAACGAATTGACAAAATTAGTATGCCAAGAAGCTCTAGTATAAAAATATTCGATCTCATAACTTACAAATCAATTACAGTATAATTATTACATATGCATGCTCGGACATGCACGCATCCGTCATACATAAATTATATTTTGTAAATGAAAAAATGTTAGTTATAAAGCTCGGATGTGATATCACTGCGTCCGAACCGAAAAAGTGCAGGCATAACTTTCTTAAATTAAATTAATCAAAATGCCATTCAGATGAAAAATAACGTTTTTATATATAGCCAAAGGGGTTATAATGAAAATTGCGTTTTCAATGGAATCATCAAAAATAACTCAATTGAATTTGAGAAAATAAATATTTATATAAAATAAAAACAAAATAAATTTATGGAAAAAAAAAAAAACACAAAAAAACTCACAAATAAAAATCGACTGAGAACGGACATGGCCGTTATCCTCATTTTTGTGCGGTCTTGATGGAGAGCATTTTGGAGAGTCGCATTTAGTTTTGCGTACTTTCGGTGAATAGTTTTAAACATATTTTGATATTAATAGCCCGTCATTGAGGCCGATGCTGCTTACATCCTGATTCCTGCGAAATGTTTGCTCTTCGAACGATATTCCGATAATTCGATGCGTTAAAACGACTAACTGACTCTGACGAATTGCCGATCCTAACAAATTTAATCTGCTGGTAAAGCAATCAGTTTCACATACTTTCACCGTATATGAGGATGTGGATGTATAAAAATAATGACGTAAATCTATTTAAAAGAAATTGTGGTGAAAATTAAACATTTTTTACATATATATATATATATGTCTTTTCACGTGGCGTTTGATGGACGCAATTCAAATAAATAAAGTGTATTGATGCGTTCAATAACTCAAACATTATAAAAAACCAAAATAAATAGAAAACAAAGAGAGTGAACAGAAATTTAAGATTTTTTACACACAACATAATGTAAATCCGATTTGGATCGAATTATTTGCAACGTACGACCTATGTTGGCTGTTGTACGGCGGAGGATATATCATGAAAATTAATTGATAAAGCAAAACATGATTTGTAAGCGTAAGAGTTTTAGTGTTCACACAGGAACAAGCAAATAACACATCATTTGTCGCTATACTATTGCACTTAATTACATTACATTTAACATAACATCAAAAACGAAGATAAGTACACGCAATTGTACTACTCAGCGGTGGTCTCCGTATTTAATAAGTAAGTCGTTTTGCGAGATTTATTGTATCATCTTTTTTGCATCATCGTTTTGTTAAATTATTATTTATGTCGAACATGTGCAATTTTTGGCATTTGTTTGAAAATTACCCGGCAACAATAGCACCCTAATGGCCACCAAAGTTAAGGTTAAATGTTACAACCTGCGGCTCGTTGAAAAACAAAAATAAAAAACAAAAAAACATCTTATCCATCAGTTATATAATTTATTTGCTAGAAAGATTGCTGCCTTGGCCAGATGCCATAGCTTTGTCTGCATGGAAAAGTCGCTTCTATTTCTGAGACTGAATTAGAGATCATCTACTTAGACATGATTATAGGCCCACGTATTAGAAATAACTCTGGTGCGATTGCTAGTCGTGCACATAGGTTCATGTCTTTGCACAAAATATGCTGCAACCTGATGGCAGAACTGCAAACTTCTTAACAGCTGAAAATGGCCCCCGGTCACAGTCGAGGTATACTACTACTGATTGCTTGTGTTTGCTTAACTACCCCTGATCTCACCTACTACTCCTTCTATTCTGAATTTTTCAATTTCTCTGAATTGTGAACAAATCTGCGAAACTATTATTATCATGAATTTGTTTTTTTTGAAAGAAACTTTTGAGTCGGAGTTTTTTGTTTACTTTACTACTCTACTACTACTCTACTCTACTACTTATATTATTGTACCTGCTTGACTTTTTTTATATATAATTATCTACAAACTGGAAGTTGAGAGAGAGAGAAGTCTTAAATTAATAATTTTATGAATTTATTTACGATAAGTGTCAGTAATCATTTTCGTTTTTACCCTACACATACACAAAATATATCGCTAGTGATTGCCATTCTCCTACATCTACATATGTGTTGTTTTATCTATGAATCAATATTGTGGTTGGAACTTAGCCAATCAAATAAATACTAAATATTGATTGATATCAAATTTGATTGAATAGATTACAGAGATCGCAGGGATCGATTTCAGTATTCAAGTAAAAAAGTCAAGTCAAAAAATAACGGATATAATAACGATGCATAATGAGATTAATTGTTTGTATGCAAATATTCTGCATAAGCATATCGAGTGAATTGGAACGTCACATGAATTTTAACCATTCAATAGCTCAATGAGATGCAGTGCATGAGCATGTCGTAGCCTATGATAAAGAACAAAAAAAACATATTGGTGCGGGTAAAATTTAGTTTTGTTTTATTAAAAAAATACATGAAAGATAGTTAAACGTAATAAATTGGAAAACTATATGAAAATAAAACATTCGTATGCAAAAATATAAAAAAAGCAAATAAAAGTAAAATGACTCGTGTACGTAAACCAATCGTGGTTACCGATAACTACATTTAGAAAACGAGAAAACTAGAGTCAGTCTGACAAAGAGCGAAAAACGGCAAGAGTGAAGCATTTAACGGAGACTAAATATATAAACATACATACATACACAGCCACATAGGTATATATCATCATTATCATCATCATCATCATCATCATCATCATCAATGATTGTTACTGGTCATGGTCAGTTTGCTTTTGTAGGGGTTATTTGTAAGGCAAGAAATTGTTAACAAATATATTCATCTAGACAGTGAATAGTTGGTTATAGTAAGTAAGATATTAAGAAAGTAAAAAAGAGAGAGAATTTAAGGAAAATGCAAAAGTGAAAAATGCCTTTAATATGAGAACGTTTCAAGTAGAATCCAAAAACTGGATGAAGTTGCGATAGAGATTCTGAATCGAGAAAAGAGTGTCCATGTGTGCAGACAAACAATACTCATGTTATCACGAGTATATGTTACATAACAAAAACATAACAAATAAATCGGAAAAAAAAAAAAATAAAAAAATTAAGGAAAGAAAAGATGCGAAATTTGCTTTTTCAGGTATATATAAAATAAATATCATTCTGCACATAATATACGTGTTTCAGATGCACGTTGTATGCGACGCAACAGCAATGGCAGGAGTAGTTATATTGCATGTTGGAATGTTATAAAGTTAAAAGCAGGATTTTCTCTATTTTTTAACTTTTGTTAAGTTTGATTTTCTCGTACTTAGATTTTAAGCATAAAATCGTTTGTAAACTGTGCAGTGCAGTATACGTATGGGTTACAGTGAAAAGAAATTTGTTGTTAGATAAGACAAAAAACAATACACGTATATATACATATGTGCATAAATATTCAAAAAAAAAAGTAAAGGAAGGAGGAAATGGTAAAACGCATAAATACACGAGAATATATTTGCTGTAAAGTCAAATACAATGTAAAGAGCAAAAAAGAAAGAAGCATAGATATCCGGATCAAAAACACTATGTGAAGTCAGTTTTGCAATCACTTTAAAAGCTTATGTCGGGATGACAGGGAATCAAAGGCAAAAGTAACGCATGATCAAAGTGCAAGCTTAAAGACGGTATAGAACGAATTCCTTTTATACCCAATATTAATAAAATAATTATTGTCATTATTTGCTTATTAATTTTCCTTTCTTTCTTTCTTTTTTTTTTTTTTTTTTTTTTTTTTTTTTCTTGTTTTTTTGTGGAAAGTTTCGTAAGTGCGAAAAGAGAAAATGCGGAGGAATTTTAAAAATATTTAATAAAATATTGTCTGATACGCTTCAACGGGACTTCTGCGCTCTTCACAAATACTCTCTAAACATTAGTCCATTAGTGTGGCTTGCCCGCTGGTCGAGAGACTTTCATACAAATCGAATTTCAAATCAATCTTAAGATTGTTTCTTCATTTCGCTTCTGCTTCTGCTTCTGCCTCTATTTCTTTCTAACGCATTACTCATTGCAATTACCATCCCTATCATGACTTCATATATATTTTCTTCTTCTAGAATTCAGCAAATGAACAACAGATGACGCATTGTGCTGAGTGAAATTTCATTTTTCCCCAAACTATTTGAATAGTTACAAAGTGACTCTTGGAAATAAGACAACATAGTTAGCAAGACTTATCTTTTTTCTTTCTTCTTTTTCTCTCCTCACTCTCCTAGTAACACATATGTAGGTGCAACAAGCACACAACTAAAATTAATATACTTTCGAGTAATGCGTAGAAAAAAACGTGTGTTTCTTAATAGTTATGTTGCAGTAGATTAAACAAAAGGCATCTTCAGTCATGAGGGAAAAACACTTAAAAATGGAAAAACATTAAAAAAAAAAAAAAAGCAAAAATTGGAAGAAAACAACAAATCCGACAGTAGGCGAAACATACTTAAGAAAATTTTCTTTAAAAGCATTTTATAGCTTAAAAGAATGTATTCGTATGAAATATTTTCGAAAGATAAAAAAACAAAAAAGAAAAAATTACATCTTGTTGAGTAAATTAACGTCGGACCCTAAACTACAATATATATTAGGTTGGGGAAAAAGAAATCCATTATTTCTTCTTCTTCTTTTGCTTCTTTTTGAATCTAGCTTTGTGTAAATGGTTTAAAATTGTTTTACGGTCGATTTTTAGCTCCTGGGCGATGTTACGACTGCTAACATGCCGGTCAACTTCGATCATTTCTCCGACTTTATCGACATTTTCGACGACATCATTAACATCAAAAATTCCTGAACG
>KK502402.1:4384392-4400498 GCA_000688735.1 Glossina austeni
ATATATATATATATATATATATATATATATATATATATCTTTATTAATGTAAAAAATATAGGATACTGTGTATTATGCCAATCAATCGGAAAAAGTTAGTTGCCTAGTGTCACCGATATGAATGTCTGGCTTTTAAGAACAGGGCTAAGTTTATTAAGATCCACTGTCGGGACCTTGATGCTGAACAATATTCATAAATTAAATATTACGGTATTTAGTACGAAAAACCGAACGTAGGTCCAGTCATGTGTTTTCGGCACGAAAATAAAGCACGCGTAAGGTTGAAACACTTGTGCGGCTCTCATTCAAATATCACCTGGAACGTGTTCTGTGGGCCATGTTTATCTCATGCGTTCCTTAAGAAAGTCGCGTTGGAAAAGTTCCTTTCAATTTAGAAAGTAAAGAAAGATCTAAGGGCGTTATGTCTAAGGCGCTCTCAACTGTTTGAAACTGCTTTGCCCGACTTCTCATTGTCATTGTTAAGTAGAAGCTATTTTTGATTGCAAAGCTAAATAGATAAACTTCGTTAACACAAAATACGCGTAAACAAATATTGTAATTGCTGTTCCATCTCTTCCCACAAACGAATCTGAAACGAAAATCAATAATCAATTTCGTGGATGGGATTTTAAGAAACTCTTTATTCATATGTTAAAGAAAATCGTTACTATATCCATTATCCAAGAGTAGCTAAAATTATCTATATGTCGAAAAATCGATTTTATCATTATCGACATTATATACCCGATTACGAATTACATTATAGCACTATAAAGCGTGTGAAACCGATTATTGCTTATTGTATCGTTAATGTAATCGTTCTCCGTGGGAGGGTAGTGCATGAATAAAAACATAAATTACAACAAATAATTAAAATGTAACATGGATTTAATTTGAAGAAATTTAATTGAATAAAAGATTTAAGATATAAAAGGAAACAAAATATATCTGCATAGCTGTATAGAGGGATAAATTAAATAAACGAGAGACAAAAAGCGAATCGCTTCGAGGCTTTTCTCTATGTGCTGAATGTTCAATCAGGTGTCAATTCAAATCATTGGGAACTATACTATGCAAGTATGTACAGCATTAGTGTTTTAATAGTGTTTTATAACAAACAAAACTTGATTTGTTTTACACATACACGTATACACACAGGCTAATACTTAACTATAGTCGTGTAGCCAGATGAAACGAAGAGCGGAGGAACATGCGATTCAATTTCATTACGTGAATCAGTTATACTCCCAATCAAATTGACAATTTTTTTTTTTTTTTTGGTTATTTCTGTGTAAGGCATGGCAAGGCATGGCAAGGCAAGGCAATATAAGCAACTATGCACGTAGATGAACAGAGAAAAATAAAGGAAGAAAAAGTAAATTTCTGTAAACTGTTTTATTTCTATTAAATGATATCCTGAATGTTTCATTTTTGTATCTTTTACTTTTTTTCTTTCTTTCTTTTTTTTTTTTTTTTTGTTTTTTTTTTTCTTGCTGCTTAATGTGAACCTGACTTCCGTGATTTCCTTTGGCACAATACAATCAACACAACAACATCATCGTTGTCGCTATCGTCGTGAACAACAAAAATAACAACAAATATTAAAGCAAACTGCAATGTTGCAAATACAACATATGCTCACGGCGAAACATTTAAATTGGATTGTAAAACACAATGTGTTTGTGAGGTAAGTCGATGAGATCGATAAATGCTCTTAAGTATGCACAGAGGCGTTCCAAGAAAGGGAAATCGTTAAGCAGTAACCAGTTGTACATTTTTAAACACAAAAAAATAAAAACACACACACACACACACACATACTTTTCAAAATCCTTTAACATTTTTTATTTTTGCGTAACTGCGATGAAAAGCGCAAAGAAAATCAAATGTTTCTCGTGATTTTTCAAAGTTATCATACGCTTTACTCTTAAGAGGGCTTTCTTAAAACGCGCGACAGAATATCGTTGGAGACATTGACTTGACTTGAGTAAGCCAATCCGTTCGCAATTTGTTGCCAAGAGAGCTAACTGCTTTCTATTATACCTTCTCATTCTGAGAGTAACTGGAGGCAGATTGTTCCGCAGAAGTTGACAGACACTATAAAGAACTAAAATATGTTACTCGCATTGGGCCATCGGCTAAAAAAGCAGGCGATTGTCCGAATGAATAAACGAAGAGAATCGATCGAAGAAATCAATTCGCGCTTGTGTCTACGGTGTTATAAAAGGCGCAACAAGGACATTTGTATTGTGGAGCTCCACACCAGCCTTATGTTATCATAAATAAGTGAATGGCATTGTCGTTACATGACATAATTATATATACTCTTTACGTTCATCTTTATGTCAACGTATCCCGTGCTCCTTCTATTCCGATAATATCAAGAAAATATTGCGCTTAAGAGCTCTATGAAGGGATGAAGTACTTAGTTTTAACTACCGTCTACTATAGCTTAAGTACTATATCTTCGATAATAGTAATAAACAGCAAAAAAAATTAAAAAAAAATACAAAAAAAAAATGATGTGAATACCTAGTTTCACTTATACCTAACTAGAATTTCATTTGAAAGCTCGGCCCGTCTTTTGATTATTTCCTTGCTTTCGTTGCGACATTGTTTCCACCATTAAAATGTTCAGAAATTTATAGTTAGACGATTCCATGCGAACTAGATGGCGTATAGTCGCCATTTTGCAAGGTAATTCATACCGTGTTGTATCGAAACCGTATTGTACGAAATCTTTTTGTTTTTTTTATTCAAATTAATTTCAATATTGCGTGGAATAAGAAAATTTAAGTTTACATATAGCATAAATTAAAACAGTGTGTACCGTGTTGTGTCGAGATTCTGTTGAGATGTTATCGTGAAATTATGTAAATCGATACACTGTGCACCGCGCTGTAGCGAAGCCAAGTGTAAAGTTTTACAAAGACAATGAAAACGTAAGTTCAAGTTTTAAGTTTTCATTAAAGAAATTATGATAAAATATAAAAATAAAATATAAGGATGACGATCACAAAATTATTTTTCATCAAAAATAACCCCCAATATGGGTTAAAATTTCCCCATATGAACGATAAAATAACAGTAGAGGCAAAGGACAGTTGAAAAAAACACAAGAACAACTTTTTATTTTAAATCGTGTTGCAGTGAAACCGGGTTTTACAAGTTCCGTATTAAATGAGTCGCGCCTGTCTCTTTTTAGTAGGCGTTTTCAAGGCTGGCCTCATTGATTTTTTTAAATCTAATGTCCCTTTGCTATCAAGCACACACAGAGCCACGTACATTACGGCAGAATAAATTTGGCCACTGGCAGAGCAACACATGCTATATACTCTTTTTTATTTACATAAATTGTTTTAACGGAAAATAGACGAGTTTTTAAACGATTTTCTCACCTAAGGAATCATTAAACTAACGCATCACTCATGCAAACTGCATATTATTTTATGAGAGTGGCAGATATCATGCAATGATTTTCAACGTTGCCCGCAATTTCGACCATTCGTGATGCTACTTTCCCTGTTTACCTGTTTTCATAGGGAAAAAACCAATTTTTTTCGAGTTTTAATTTAAATCTTGTTTTTCGATCGAAACCAATAAAAAACTTGAAATCTGTTAAAACAGCTCTGCTTTGTCGAAAACAACAACTCATCTGTGTGTGCGAATTAAAAAAAAAAAAAAAACAAAAAAAAAAATAGGACACCAATGGTATACTTAAGGCAGTCGATGCCCCGTAAAAGGCGGTTCGTTATACATACACCCGGAGTCATGAAAAGAAATAATAAAATGTATTCTTCGCAATCGAAAAGTGAAGGTAACGTCTAAGAAAGTCAGAAAACACACACTGAAAAACTTGCGCATGAGAAAATTGTTTTCAAACGTTGCGTACCGCGTTTACTTACAATAGAAGAAAAGAAAATTGTCTCCCAAGTTGATGATGGACGTTTGCTTGAATTGAAATTCACATTGTAACCCGTATTCTATAGATTTGGAAGCGCATTTTGAAGGCTTGACAAGCTGTTTGGAAAAAGAAAAACTTTAGAGAAGCTTTGCGCTCATTATATTACCCTTGAAGTAGACTACGTTGATGCAGGCTTACAAATGTTTTTTTTTTTTTTTTTTTTTTACGTAGCCTTGGGAATCATTAACCGATGTAGTGAACCGTAAGCTAAGCAAAAAAGACGATCAGCCGTTAGTTAATTAATTCGAAGCCCATGAATTCCATTCAGACGCATGGTTATCTAAGCAGAATTGAAAATAAAAAGTTTGTAGCTCTCAAGGTTGTTCCTCTCTGCAAAGTATTGCAGTACACAGTGGCATTAACTAATACAAGGTCGCAATCAACCGTCTCGTTCTCGCTGTTTACCTCGATTAACAACGTGTGTACAAAATTATGGGCTTTTCGATGCATCGCATACCAAAACCACCTTTTTAGATAATCGGACTGTGGAGTTTTGGAGTATTAAAGACAAGCAGGAAAAATAAATAATTATTACACGCATCTCGGCTTATCTAACGAAAGAAAATCCACTCAAACTGTCAACTTACACAAAAAAAAAAAAAAAAAAAAAAAAAAAAATTGATTTTAGTGATAAACAATAACTACTTTATAATTATTCAAGTGATAGATTCGAATTTTTTTTTAAAATTAATTTTCTAAATAATTTTTGTTGCGTTTTGTCCAAGCGTAGCAAACTTGGGGAGAAGAAGACTCGCGAACAAGAACTTGTCTTACATATAAGCGTATAAAGGATTACGTTAAGTAATTAAAAATAAAATTTAGTTAAGGTAGGTACTGTTAATAAAATTTTATAATTATTTAACAAATTCGCTTAACTACTACTACTACTACTACTACTACTACTATATTCAACATGGAAAAGGTTTTTTTTCCAATTTTTCAATTAAGATTAACGACAGATTTATTTTACTTTACGTTTTTTAAAAACTCGTACTTCATTACATTTTTACACATATAAATTCACACAGATACAATAAACACAAACACACTTGCTAGCATTACACGAATAGCTCATGTGCGAAGCAAGATATAGATTATAAGTAGAAAAGCACCCGTCATTTTCCAAACTCTTAGAGAAGAATGCATAAAGGATTTGATATGTGTTTGAAGTGTGTGCAAATGTGTGTTTCTATCTGCATACATAACAACTCGTTTGGCGCTCGTTTATGCTCTCAATGTTTATTTTTATATGCTTGTAAAGATGAACACTAAATGTTTATATTTAACTTTAATAACCCCGAGAGATGATCATCCCGTCGGGCACTGAAGGGATTTAAAAGAAAAAAAAAAAAAAAAAAAATAAATACAAATTATTATAGTTCGTCTTTGAAGTATAAAATTAATCTATAACAAAATCGAATTGACAAAAAAATTGTCATACAACATTCGCGTCAATGTCATTCGATGTTATTCGATATGCAAGATCAAGTTGCCCGACTATTAAATGTTGGCGACAAGTAGAGGGCTACTCTCCTACACTCCTATTGAGTGTCTATTAATTTATTTTCATTTCACTTAAATGTGAAAAGCGCTATACAGTTTGTATAAACGATAAGAAATAAAAAATAAAAAATTCATAAAATTTAGGCAACCATTAAATAGCTTGCATTACTTCGAATTACACCTTTTTTCTGTGTAAACTCTTACCTTTGTATGAGCGGTGACTCAACAAATGAACAAACATGATCCAGATTTCATTTTTGTCAAATTATTATATAGCGCAGATCAATTTGCATTATAAAATACTCAAAAATAAAGGGTGTGATCATGGAAGCGAATTTAATCAGCAAAGACACGAACCATTTCTCATAAATCCCACAACAGAGCTAGGCGAAAAATATATCCGTGGACCCCTCGAAAATCGATAAGAAAAATTCTTTCAGATTCTGCTTTTCGGAATTATTTTCAACAATTTTTTCAAATTTGGCATATTTTTTACTAACGAAAAAAATCTCGTTGAAAATAGTTCGAGAAAGCAAAGTTTGAATTTTTTTAGCTTGTTTGAAAAGTATTTTCAGGAAGTGTCACGCCATATAGATGAATATAGGCGACATTTTCTAGCTTTGCCGCGCTCCAGACTCAAATTTGGATGTTCTTCCTTTGGGCGTTTACTGCTAACGTAGCAAAATTCATAAAATTGTTGAAAATAGCTGCCAAGAGCGGAATTTGAACTTTTGTTTAGCTTGTTTTAAAAAAATATTCTCATATAGCGTCTTGAGGTGTCCGGAGAAATATTTCACGTTTTCTAGTTTAAACGGAGTAGGCTTCCCGGTGCAATCGTATCTCCTTCCTAACTTGTTAACATAGCTCTGTTAGGGCGTTTACAGAAAGCGATTATGTCGATGGTATCGATTAAAATTCTTTCTCTTTCTTCTTTTTTTTAACATAAACACACAACACACGACAAATTTATTTAATTTATTGAAAATCTAGATCTAGAAGCTCTTATTTTAAACCTTTGGTTAACCATTAAAATTTGGAGGTATTTGAAGTGATTTGTGCGAAAAACATGATTTCAAAAAAAGCTCTTTAATGTTGCACGCATCCGCAATACGGCTGCGAGAAAAACCAAATTTTTAATTTTGTTTAAAATTGTGCTTGGCCCGCAGTCATCTTTTTATATCGTTCTTGATGATTGATGGGATCACTTAGGTGAATAAAAAATGAATTTATTTGAGAGGAAAGTAAAAGAGCCGATTAACCAAAAAATTGTGCATTGCTGACCACTATTTTCTCTCACCTTCCAGACCCTCCAGTTTTCGAATTCCATTTAGAAAAATTGTCCCGTCTTTTGAGGTTATCCCAAAGAGAAGAGAATTTTTAGCTATCGCCATAAGAATCACGGTACCGTTCCGGCAAATAATAAATCATCAATTGTCATCCGTGTTCATCGGACGGAGTAACGTTTGTTGATGTCATCAAAAAGAATACGGCGTCCCAGGTCAGAGTTGCAGCCGATTTCCTTCATACTAAAAACTCACCATATGATGGCTTTGGACAGTTCATGCTCGTTTTTTGCCTACGTATCTTAACTGAAATTCGATTTTATCGTCTATGTTAATAGTTCGTCCACTAGGCATCATAGTTATTTGAGTTTTGGATATCGTGACCTATCCACTGTTCGCCACTCGCAAAAATTTAGCAACACAATCCTTTTTTAATTAAATTAAACCGGAAAGGTAAAGCTTCCCGCAAATGGCATGCTCTAGCACAGAGCAATGCTTATTTGAAGCTCCAAGAAATTTTGTTGTATTCGCTTTAACGCGATCATTTATGGAGTTGCGTATAACTTAACAGATTTGAAGCTCCAAGAAATTTTGTTGTATTCGCTTTAACGCGATCGTTTATGGAGTTGCGTATAGCTTAACGGGAGCGTTCTCAGACGAAGAACAGGACACTACTACACACATTCTTCCCAACGATTTTGTTCTTTTATTTCGTTTAGATTATAAAAACATTAGCACGTCGCCTACAATTGTAGATTTTTTTTTTTTTTTTTTTTTTTTTTGCTTTTTTTTGTTAATAAATGAAGTGTTGAAAAATTGTAAAAATATTTTAGAGTTCATCATACAAGCACTTGAAAGAACATTTCGATTAGCATTCGCAAACAAAAAAAAAAAAAAACAAATTTCTCTTGACACAAATTGTGTCATAAGAGTATGACGATAAAGAATGCAGACCTTACAAATCTAGCTAATGTTACAGCAACCGATAAAGAATTGAGGCTACTAAGTCTAATTTAATGTATTGAGTTAACGACAACCACACATCCTATATAGGAAAAAATATATACGTCCGTTGGACACCAATTAATAACATGCATCTTTAGATCTATTGTCGAGTGTTAAAGTCTCGAGTGCACAGTCTCGTAAATTGATATATACATATGTCATCTATATGCCGTTTACTTTTTGAATCAATTGCACAAATCTTGTTTAGTAGATTAGTCGCCAACTTCCCAGGCAAGAGCAAGAAAGATAAGCAAAAAAAGGAATCAAAAATTTTAATATTTTTATAAGTATTTTGATCAATAAATGATCTTCTCAAGTGGAAAAATATTTAATCTTTTATCATTCGTTCCTTTTGCACTCTTCTACGGCTACATAATAAAATTAATTAATATGAATATTAATAATTAATAATTAAGAAGAAAATTGTAAAACCAGTTGATAGCTAGGATTTCTCTGCACTGCGCCCATTTTCTTTTTTTTTATATCAAATCGTATAGCTCATCTATCATGGCAGCTGCTTTATGGCCTCAAGGATGATTCTAATTTGGAACGATGAGTGTTAACGGTATATACAGGAATTCTATTTAAATATTATGGCAGCAAGAAGGAAATATGAAGAAGAATAGCAAGCAAAATGAAAAGCAGGTTAATGGCAAATGAAATGCCATTAAATTTGTTATGAAATTGTTTATTTACCACATACACACACACAGACACACACACACACACACACACAGACACACACACAAAATATATAAGTAAATTTTAGCTAATGCTAAGGACAATATATTTTCGAAATGGCAAAAACAATTTTTTCAATTTTCAAGTAATTATTTATGCGCTCTTGGCGATGGTCTTGGCCTTTTCAACTTGATCTCTCAATGGCAAGAGTATAGAAGAAATGATAACTCCGGCTTTAGTTACTTAGTAGTTGCCAGCAAGAATTCCATTATGAAATATGTGAAAACAATCTAAGATTTGTCTGAACGGCAAACAATTATATCGACGCCACGCCTTGTTCTTTATTTTACTTACATTTACATTTATCGAGAATATCTTCTGCAATATAAGCTCAATTTGTTTCTAACCTACTGGATATCAATTTTAAAATATTTTTTCTATTCTCACGAACAGATCGGAAGATTGTAATGTAAGTTTCTATTTGGTCCAGCCAGGCCAAGTGCGAAATTAATTTGCTATAATAAATCACTTTGGAATAGTGCGTTGAAAAGCGAATAAATTAATGTAAGATGCTGCGGCAACCTTATCGTTATTAGCCACTTAAGGATATAAAAGCTTACGAAACTTTCTTCTTCAAACTAGAATCCAATGAAAATTTTAATCCAAAAGAGAAGTCTTATTGCATTGTTTTTGAGTTTCTTAAGCATTTACCCGTAAGTTTACCCGTACAACGTATATATTCGTTATGTTATTGTCTTTTTAACATACCACATATGTGTATATATATCAACATGATGCGCATATGCCCACGACAGATCTTTGCATCGTTTATGCTATCATCTGAAATTTATTATTATTATATATCAAAATATATAGATCAAGAAACGATAACTATCAACCTTTTTCAACTTCACTTAAACTTAAAAAACCCTTCGTGTTTTCTTCTCATGCAGTCAGCCACTGCACTGCTTATGCATTTACAAAAAAATATATAAGAAACTGCCGCAACAAGAAAATGCTCCTTAAAAAATATTACGCTTATTAAACATTTTATTTGCACATATGAACAAACACATTTCTATATTATTATGTGTGCATGTGTGTTTGCATCTCTCCATGCTGGGGAATAACATATTAAAAGTCTTTTAAAAGAATTTACGATTCATTTAAAAAGAAAAGACTGCAATTTTTACCCACATGCACACACACATATTTACACACATAGTTACACAAATATCTACATTACTAACATTTCTATTTATAAAACGGTTCTCATATGCATACCATATACTATATGTATATATAGATATATATATATATATATATATATATATATATATATATATNTATATATATATATATATATATATGTATATGTATATATATGTATATCATACACTTAAAAGAAACATATTCACTCAACTTCCACTTTTAAAGTAGTTTCTAAGAAAATATGTACGTATCAAGGGAGATATATGTATATACATATATATATATATATATATATATTATATATATTGTTGCTTATGCAAGCTTCCATGTACGTATGAGCATAGCTTTGAACGCCTTTGTGCGAGAGGGTAAAATATTGCACTATAACATCCTTAAAGCATCATTGTAGCGCAATTTATGAGCCACAATTTTATTTTGATGATGGAATAGCAACAACAACAACAACAACAATAACAACAACAATAACAACAACAACAAGAACAACAACAACAAGAACGGCAATTGCTGTAACAACAGTTCGCAATGCGCGTCCCGCATTAGACTGAAAGAAATATGGCTTATAAACATGGCTGATAAACACGCGTTTGTGCGTATCTGTGCTTTTTTATGCTTTTGTGTGTCGACCATGCTAGAAAACCGCACCAGACGGATACAAATCGAATGATTTTCTTTTAAATACTTGAACAGCTACCTATACAGTGTATGTATGCTTACGTATAAATGTACATTTATATGTAATATGAAAAATACATATGAATATATGGATAGCAAATCTACACAACTATATAACAAACATATAAGAGTGAATGTGTCGGCGCATTACTGCTTAACATAAGTAAATGATAAAAAAAATTATTGTTAAACTATTATTAAATAAGATCAACTTATTACCATTAGCTTATTGGTTAGTGGTGTTCATACTTGAATTTCTCCCTCCAACCGTGCATTTTAACATCAATGAAATATTTCGTATTAGAAGGAAAAAGGAAAAGATTTTCAACAAAAAAGGTTTTTTTAATCTCACATTTTTTTTCCATTTTTCTAGAATGGTCGCCACGCCTGCTCTTCGTTATGCCCGAAAGAACAGTTACCGGCACCAGAGGATACTATATCATGCCGATCGCCCCGCTTAGTGGAAGTGCCTGGCCACTGTTGCAAAATGTGGTTATGCGAAAATCCAATAGCCGATGGTAAGTTTTCCTCTTGTTTTCCTTCCCACGTACACATTCCCCCATAACCAGCAAATTTGCATTAGCATTGAGTGCGCAAATTAGTGCGCATTGTGCGAAAAGAATAAAACTTGTGATCAACAATGTGTCATAATCGGATTACGAGGAATTAAAACTCGTCAAAATAGTTATAAACTTATAAAGGCTTTAAAAAAGTAAAAAGAGTAAAAAAAAAAAATAAAAAAAACCTTATTGATATATATGATGATTTTGATAAGCTTTTGCTAAAGTTTTTAATTAAGTCAAAAAATATGGAACGACGAGTGAACGTGATCTTCTGTCACTTATAAAACTTTTAAGATCGCTTGTGAAAAAGTTGTCATACATTTATTTCACAGACTTCTTTGAAAGCTAACTTAACCCCATTTAGAACAGCATTTAAGACCTGAAAAGTACGACATAAATTCGTCTTCGACGGTAGTCGCAGCTCAGATCTTATGATTTTGTTTAACATTTCGTTTTAAAATACTTTAAATTTCCGAAACAGCATGACGCGATTTTGCGACGTTGTTGAGCTATTTCAGCATCGTAGCCTTTTTTCTAACCAAAAAAAAAAAAAAAAAAAAAAAAAAAAAACCGAAATCAATTAAGAATTGATTCGCATAATGACACTTAAATTTTAACCTAATCTCAACCACAAACAGTGTTTCGGATATAAATGCGGATATTGCTGTAGATCGTAAATCTTAACATTATTCTAATGGCGATATTGATCTTACTATTCCTTACTCTTCATCAATTGCTTAAAAAATCATTCTTTGGCTTCGCCGACAAAAATTTGGTCGAGTCAATTGTTTCCAATTCGATCATGCGAAACGTAGACGTCAGGTGCCAATTTTCTCCAAATGGCTTAACCCTGCTTTGTAAAAAAACTTTCCAGTTCTCTCTGTGCGTGTGTGTGTGTGTGTCTGTGTGTTCGTGTCCTTAAAAAATGCGTAGTTAGTAAAGTTTGTATGTTTATATGTTTTAGAAATATTTCCTATAAAGATAATAAAAATTAAACTTAAGAAAATTGTTTTTCGATTTCGCAAATCAGTAAAAAAAAAAAAGTATTTTTATACCTAAAAAAAAGATTAAAAAAAAAAATGTCTATAAAAATTTGAAATTTTTTACTAATATTTTTAAATGTTTGTTATTTTAACAGTATATGCCACCTGCCATAATTCCTCCAGTAGTCCGTGGACTCCATGTAGCAACGCATGCGGTCTGGGAATATCAACACGCTTTACCACCACCACAGCTGGTTGCAGTCAATTGAACAATTTACGTTTATGTGAGAATCGTAAATGTGTTAATACGAATAATAGAAGCGAAGTTCAAACAAATAATAATAATAACAATAATAACAATAGCAGCAAAATGCGTAGCAAACACAGAATTTTACATAATTTAATTTTAAGTAGCGACGATAAAAATGGCGAAAATTATGATAGACCCCAACATAAAATAAGGGTAAATAAGTGATGGCTTAAAAATATAATAATAGAAATAATAATAAAAGCTATTTATTGCAGAAAGGTCACGAATGCCGCAGCCTGCAACGCTTGGGGCCGGCGCGTGTTCGTTTAGGTAAATGCGTCTCAAGGAAATTGTATCGTCCGAAATTATGCGGACGTTGTCATGATATACGCAAATGTTGTGTGCCTTCAGTATCGACTACTATACAGGTAAGAAGCAGGCATAGCAGAATATATATGTTTAGTGCATCACATCATTATCAACTTCGCCGTCTTCGTCTTCGTCATCTTCGTCATCGTCGTCATCATTATTATTATTATTATTATTATTATTATTATTATGATTATTGCCATCATTCGTAGCCAATTGATTCAGTCACTTGTAGAAAACGACCTTATCACTTAAAAAAAGAAAAACAAAAACAAAAACAAAAACAAAAACAAACAAAAATTTATGTTTATAAAAAAAAATAAAAAAAGAAAACGAGAAATGAAAAAAAAGGAAACCTTACCTTAATTGATGTCTGAATTTCACACTTTAATAAGTTTCCATTCAAGCAGACGATTTTATCGACTTGTGCTTGGCTTCATCGTTTTTTGTTTTTGTTTTGTGCTCATACTTTTATTTTTCTATTTATGTAACCTTTTGCGCTCGCTGTACCCGATGTAATGGTGATGACGATGATTATGCTATAAATGGATTTTGTTCGTTGACGACTATGACATGGTGGGATGGCCAGGTGGAATTGCTGTGTCCTTTGAATGCCATTGATCCAATTAGCTATGTTGAACAGCAACAACGACAGCAGCAACATCATCAAGGATTTTTGCATGGTCCGCAAACAGCGGTCACACCGCTCTGGGACACTCATTCCCTCGAACCCATCGATCAGGAATTTTTACAATCGCATCAAATACAAATTGAAAATAAATTCATTGCTGTCGAATGGATATTGAAATGTGAATGCAATGGAAACGTAAGTGCTATACGCCATAATATGAGCAAAAAAAGATCTCTTAAGTCTATCTTCAAAATATTTATTTATCTCTAACAGTTCTTTAGATGAAAAGCAAAAAAAAAGTGTTAATATAATAACAATAACAATAGTAAGAATTCGTGCACACCTACACATACAAAAATATGCTTAGATTTGCGTTTATTGTGCGTTCATGAATGATTCAAGATTTGTTGTGAATTAAGTTTTCCATGATATTAAAAAAGCAAAAAGGAAACCCGTCAACATCTCATTGTTCTATGAAAATGAACCGTGACAAAGGGAGAAGAGGGAAATATGAGGAAACGTTTCCATTTAATACTAAATAAAAACAAAAAAGTCTTATTAAAATATTTTCAAGACATGAAAAGATTCAGATTTCAAAAAGAAGAAAAAAATTCAGCGTCAATATATTTTTAGCGAATTTCAATGGCTTTAAACATCTTTCTTGGTTCATTTTTTTTTTTTTTTTTTTGTTCTATCCTTTCTCCGTCGCCCTCAAACATCTTTGCTGTCATTTCATTTTATTGTTCTGCCATCATCATAACTTTAGCGATTTGATTGCTTCATGTCAACGAGTCTTTCAATCTCAATACATTTGTATTATTTTTCAACAGAGTTTTATTTGCAGTCCATGATTCCCCCTTGCCCCCCCGCCGCCGTCGTCCTTTTCATTATTTATGGCGTTCATATAAAGCATATGCAAAGAAAAAAAGGGAAGAAAATGTAAAAATATTGAAAAAAGTATTAAAGTCGGGAAGCATGAGTAATATGCATAACAAGCAGACCGGCATGCAGACAACGCTCTTCAATTCAAGTATAATCGAGTATTGAGAATGAGAACGAAAGTAGAAGTCGAAGGAAGAATAGGGAAGAAAAGAAACTAGGTAAAGAAAGTTTTATGCGTTGTGCGATGAATTTTGGTTATATACCTCTTCGCTAAGTGCGGACCATTTGTTAAGGGAACAC
The DNA here is from genome assembly GCA_000688735.1 of Glossina austeni. NCBI lineage: Eukaryota > Metazoa > Arthropoda > Insecta > Diptera > Glossinidae > Glossina > Glossina austeni. The sequence continues at coordinate 4,398,712 of KK502402.1, forward strand.
AATTTAATAGACATTTCTTGTGTGTGTGTGTGTGTGTGTGTGTGTTTTTCTTTTATTCAGATAATTGTAATAATAACATATTTCAGAAGTGAAATAAGGATAAACGAAAAATCCAATTGCGAGCATAATTCGTTTAAAAATCCATTGTTCTCTTTTCCCTCTTTTTGTCATGGCCGAAATGTCAACAGTTAATGCGCGGAGGTGACGTGATTCTCGCTATATGCTATATGCAATCTCATCAGTTTCAATCTACGCCCATCTAGAGATGAATAAGATATATGTAGGTGTCTAAGTAGGCAAATATGAGAGCAGGAAAAAGAAAACGAGAACAAAGCTACCAGTCACCCTACATAGATAAATTCATAGAGCACAAAGAGAGGTAAACAGATAAGTGAATACGTAAGAGAGCAATCAAGCAACTAAAGAATAAACAGTAAGTGTGACGTGAGTAAGAAGTGTCAAGACGATATGATGATTAAAAGTGAATAAATAATTTAAAAGGACCAGCAGTACACTCTTCTAGCAATTACCAGCAAACTGAAAGACATATTTCTTAATCAGCCCTAATTCGCCGGAAGAGTGGAGAAAACTGGTTCTTGTTATCACTTTCATGGTAAGGCTTGTGAAGACACTTCATACCTATTGGGTGAGCTTGGCTTTGTGGTCCCGTGCACAGTCTCTAGGCACCGCTTTCCCTTGCGCCTACCCTGTTGTAGGGCTAACTATAAACTGCATTACCGTATACGAGTGCCCTATAAAAGCTTTAATGAAAATTATCAGTTATTCTCAGGTTCAGAATAAAGAATGAATATGTAAAACGTATGTTACCTAATTTTTGATAGTTTCTCCCTCATCTTCCTTGTGCCACTGTAGACCTAGATTTAATTTATTTAACGCATTGGTTAAGTTACACCCAATCTCATACTTATTTTATACATTCTGTTCTAAGTGCTAATGAGATATGCAGCTGCCAACAACTAAACAAATAAATAAAACTTAACAAAAATATCATAAGAGAAAGTTTGGAAAAAACAGGGGATTTGCACAAACCAAAAGTTTTGATTCGTAGCCTTCAAGGGAAAGGAAAAGAATTACTTGTTCGAGTACTGTTTGCGCGCTCATCAATCTCACCTCACATGGAGCGTATGCAAATCTCTGGATGCGGTAACTAAGCTCTTGTAATTCTATTAATAATTTGCTATAAACAATTTCGTTAAATCAAATTTCATTGAATAATCTCCCATGCGAATCTCATTTAAGGAATATTGGGCATAATATATAAACAGAAAAGAATATCATTTGCGAATTTTTTTAGGCGTATCATAATACGCCTAACCCTTGATTATCTTATATATAAAAAGGCATAACTTATTATAACACAGCGTAAAGGTTCACTTAAGCGCAAATCACAAGAACAGGTATGGACATCCGTGGGTCCGTGATGTCGTCGTCTCCGTCCCATTAACTTTGAAGTTTCAAATAATTCGATTTGCTTGCACATGGCAATGCTATAAATGGATTGTGTCTGCCTTCACTGTTTGCTCAGCTGCGCAGTCTTCTTCTTGACGCAGAATGCCGCATTATTATTAATGATAGTGGGACCTTGAAATATTTACTTAACAATAACGATCAAGTAGATCATGAATTTTATAACTAACTGAAGGAAATGATTGTTGCATTAAAAATCCATACTGAAAAAGAAATTTGATTAGTTCTTGCAAGAAATTGATTTCATCTTGCAATTAAAAAATAATAAAAAGAATTTTTTTTTTTTTTTTTTTTTTTTT
>KK502402.1:4400777-4416252 GCA_000688735.1 Glossina austeni
CTCTCTCTCTCTCTCTCTCTCTCTCTCTCTCTCTCTCTCTCTCACACTTTCCCTAATACTATGCATTGTTGCAATTGTTGTTGTTAGTTGATAGTTGTTTCTTGTTCTGCTAGCAAATTGTAAAATTCTTATGCCAAACCCTATACGCTGCAGCCCCAAGCGAATCCCAAGCATTGATTTACCGTATATACTGTATGTTGAGCATAAACTATTAAACCATTGCATAGATTGGAAAAATTTTAAGCTCAAGCACTTTAATTACAGTCTCCGTGTAGAGAGGCAAATATTGATCGTTACGGCAAAGATGAACTGAAAATTAGCATAGAATTATGAGCATTTTTTTGAAAAATTTTCAAAAAAAAGAAAATTCAAGAAATTGTGTAAACGTTTTCTGCAACGTGCAAATAAAATGCAGATGTAGACGCGCGCTATCTATATGTTATTTCTTGAATTTGGTGTAGATTTTAAAAGACGAATCTTTTTAACCCGATAAGTTTATCTTAAATTAAGTAAAAATAGTATAATGGGACAGGGCCCGCTGCTAGGTACTCAACACCACTTTACTTCGACTTTCCAAAGTAGAGTATTGTAGGGGAAGTGGCCGCAAAAAATGGTCAGATTGTAATCATTTTCTACAGCATTAGTCCTTGGCCCAAAACATGTAGGTGCGCTACACTTCGTCAAAATATATTATAAACTGAGACTTATAGGTTGAATACAAGAAAACAAGACGGACGGACGGACGGACGGACGGACGGACGGACGGGCGGACGGACGGACGGGCGGACAGATATGCTTAGATCGAAGGAAAAAGTGATTCGGAATTAATCGACCGGTAGGTAAAAGGCGAAGTCTATGTCAAATTCTTCTAGATGCTGTATGCACACGTGCAAACTTACACTTGCACTTGTACCACAAGTGATGGTGAGGTTTATATCCATAAGGATGGAAAAAGTCAAATTCCTTTGCTTTCTAACATTGTGTAGGCATGGAAAATTTTTTCCTCTTTCAGATCAATTACAGATGCTGTAAGAGTACCCTTAAAATCCTATTTGTCGGAATTTTCATCAATGCTCCATAGCATTATATTTACTGTAGTGTATGGGTGATAAGCAAAAACATATTTTTTTCTTTTTATATCCACCACTGAAGGATGAAGGGTATACTCATTTAGTCATAATGTGTGCAACACCCAAAAGGACGCTTCAGAGACCCTATAAATATTCTGAACTGGTTAAGCCATGTCTGTCGGTCTGTATGGCTGCGTGTGTTATTGACACTTTGCTGGTCGTAAAAATTTAGGTATCGACTTCAAATTTTGTGGAAGCATTGCAAGTTATTGTATGTAGGCTTGTTTTGAAAATGGGTCATATTGGTCGGAGCACAAGCCTGCAGTGAAACGTAAACTGAACTCAACTTTCTTTTTCTAAACAATAATTTGTGATTTTTAGATTATTACCCACCCACCCAAATTATAAAAGATGGACGGTGGACATTACCCACATTTGCTTTATCGCAAACTCTACTATTTATGGGCAAAAGTGGAACAAATCGGTTGGAACAATGAGCACACAAACTTACAATTGATTAAATATCCTGTTTTGGGCCTGGGTTGCATCAATTTGGTGCATCATTTTCAACATCACTATGTGTGCAATAACTTCCGACATTTCTGACAAATCTGAAGTCCATACGTTAGTTCGTCAACACGTCTGTCAAAACGTTTACCATAGACATTATACGTATGGATGAATAGAAATGTGTAGATTAATTCGCGCTTTAACAGTGGATAGGAATATACATATGCGTTGCGGAGTCTCCGAAGCTTCCTTTTGAATCCACTTCGCCACTTTAGTGATAAGTAGAAAAAGCACCAAAACAATGATGTTAGAAAATGGTATAAACTTAAGAAAGACAGCTTAAGATACGAGCATTTCTCCTCAGCAGTTCGGAATATATGTACGTACATACGTACGCATACATATACCATATATCGGCCATATATATATCGGCCGAAATTCTAAACTACTTTCAATGATTGCGTTAAGCATTTGAATACGTTTTGTGGTACGGATAAAATCTATTTTGAAGAAGCCTTCATAACCATACTAACCTTCATAAGTAACTATCGGAGATTTCCAGAACGTTTTCAACGGGAGATATATACGTAGTTAATATTTATGTTGCTTTGTGAAATATTTTCGCTAAACGCTTAAATTCTTCTTTAAACTAGTCAATCTCATCTGGACGTAAGGTCAGAATTGATGCATACGTTTTCACGAAATTGTACTCATCGACTTAAAAATTGTAATTTTAAAGAAACATTCAAGTAGTAGAACTGGGAAGCGGTAGCCGCAGATGAAGTAGTTGCAATTTCTTGCCCTTGTGATGTCAGAGGGTAGAAGCTATCTTCGCTATCTTTAACACGGTTTAACTCAACTGACTGCAAAAGCAGAAAAAAAAAGAAGCAAAATAAAGAATTAGGAAGGAGAGTATTCATCCCATCAATGTCCCATCTCTGTCCGGTGAGCGTTTGTTAGTCATTCTTTTTAGCACATCTGTTCAACAAAAAGTAAGTTGTCCGTCTAGCGTCCGTCTATCCGTAGTTTATTTGCCTTCAGCTCCCCCATCATTCAAGTCTACCTAGTTGAGTAAAAACCATTAGGAGAACTTGTAAGGATAGGCTGGTACACATATCAAAAATACCCACTGTTTTATAAATGTTTGTGGATGTCTAACGTTTTTCTTAGACTCAGAATTCATGGTGTTAACTCGAATTCAATTGACGTTCCGTCACTTTTGATTTCTGTATTCGACCGAGTTCGCCAGCTTCGCTAGCATATTTCACCGTTCTTCACTATTTATGCATTTACGTATTCATGTGTAATTAACACATTACTGGGAGCGTGTTAAAGTATTTCAAAAAGCACTGAGCATTTTTTTTATGCGCTTCACCATTTGCGATACAAGGGTATTAAATTTGTGCGGATGTATGCAACATCCAGAGGAACTTGATATGGTTCGACCTTTTATTATACCCATCAATTCAGAATCACTTTCTTGAAGTTTGCCGTCGAAGGCGTCGGAAATATTTCGAAAAATATTCGGTTTCCTTAGATGACCGGTTATTTACTTTCGGGCAGTTTATAGCAGAAGAGAATGCGTACTGTAAAGTGATGAAGATTTCTTTAGTAATTTCGAAAAAAATATATTTTTTGTAATTTAAAAAAATTTTATTGATAAACTTAGTAAAAACAAATTAGATGTGATTAACGATTTATTTAATTTCTTCCCTTTTTTTTTCGCAGAAAAATTGTCACAACAATGTTGCGGCTAATACCACTACCAACCATCAAACAATTAACAACATAAATAAACAAAATTACAATAATGACTACAATGAAAATTTCGACAACACCAATGATAATAATGAACAGCAGCTGTCACAAGGAGAATACCAGCAGCTACAGCATTTAGTCAACAAACCATATGATGTCTACGCCAATAACTATGGCAACAATGAGAACGACTATGAGGAAAGGAAAATTACTGGCATTAACAAGAACCACCACAACTATAAAAGCTATCAACAGAAACAACAAAAACAACAACAACAACGCCAACAACATCGTCAACGGCAACATCGCCAAAAGTGGCAAAATGAATGGCGACAACGACAGTGGTCGTCATCAGTGTCAGAAGATGAAACTCAACCAGACATTATACCATATCCGGTGCCATTGAAGGCAAACGCAGCATTGACAAAAAACCGGTTTAGTAAAGCTAAAAAAGCATTTGAAAATAAAGGCAAAATAACGAAAGGAGTGATTAAGCAAGGGACTCTAAAATATCAACAACAACAACAACAACAACAACAACAACAGGAGCAGCAGCAACAGCAGAAACAACGGCAACAACAACAAGGAATGCAAAAAGAAATATCCCACTCTACATAACAATATAATAATAAAAAGCATAAGCGACAAGGACAGCAAAAAACACAACAGAATAGAAATCAGAAGCAGGAGCTACACAGACCAAAGGAGGAGCATCATAAACTAAAGTATCGCAACAACAGGAAATAGAATACCATAGTGTAAGTGTGTACATGTACATATGTATGTATGTATATGTTTGTGTGCGTGTGTGTGAGTGTGAGTGTATGTGTGTTTGTGTGTGTGTGTGTGTGTGTGAGAGAGAGAGAGAGAGAGAGAGAGATGGGGAGAGAAAGATTATGCGTGCGTATATGCGAGTGTGTGCGTGACTATGGGTAATGAATTTCAATATGTGTGGCATATATAGTACGGTAGTTATAAGTTTAGACACATATAGATACCGGCATATAAAAGCACATACACAGCTTAAATAAAATACTGTAAAGTCAGACATAGGTATGTATGCAAGCAAATGAGAACAAGAAGAACAACAATATGGTTGGATGTTAGTTGTGTTTTTTTTTTTTTTTTTTTTTTTTTCATTTCATTTTTTAGATGCTATTTGCACTTAACAAGTACAAGAATAAATTAAATTTATTAAAATATTTGCCGCGGTCACAATGCCTGAATGCAGGGCTAAAGACACTGAAAAACACTTATAGTTTAAGCTGAAGATATTTACGAAACCATACCCGTTATCCGTTTATCCGTTTATCCGTTTATCTGTTTTGGGAGCTCAAGTAATTTTATAAAAACCTAGTCAACCGTATGGCTCGTTTCGTTGTTGATAGACATAAAGTTTCGTAAAAGAGTCGAATAAAAACTAAATAAGTCCAGTTAAACCGATGGAAACACAAACAAACAACCATAAATTTTCACTATAAAACGTGTTGCACCGCCCATAATATGTATTTAGAAGTACTCGTAAATATTTTAAAATTTTACAAAAAAAAAAAAAAAAAAAAAAAAAAAAAAAAAAAAAAAAAAAAAAACAAAAAAAAAATACAAAACAACGATCCCGTCAACTGGAAACGATGTCATCCATTTGTTCCCAACACATGAATAAATATAAATGAAAAGTAAAGTAAATCAAAATAGAAATGGAAAAAGGAAAACGGAAAAAGGCAGAGAAGGCAAAGAGGATGCTTTAGAGCTTAATTTACCCTTAATACAGATATTGTCGCCTTCTCTCTTTTGATATTTGCGTAAAACTTTCTCACATACAACAATTTGTAAGTTTGAAAATTTACATAAAAAAAAAATCCCAAACCACCTACGACAACACATTGTGTGAAAGCGTCTTCCGTGACAAACATTCAACTTTAATAAAGTTCGCCTAGAGATGCACACAGAAGCGATTACGTTTCCTCTTAGGTTTCTTTTTTTTTCCCCCCCATCTTAAGTCAATCGGGAATGAAAAGGTCGCATGCTTAGATTAGCGCCTTCGTTTAACCAAATAACGCTAAAGTTTCGACTGTCAAAACATTTGAATTTCGTAGATTGGCAAAATTGGTTTCAACACTTGCCATTAGATCTGCCTTAGAAGCAAATTGCATTTTCCCGGAGGTGACGGCACACGTTTTATGATTTTATTTCGATAAATTCACTCTCTCCACCTCTGCGTACCTCTATGTAATGCTTTGTTATGTTTGCGGAAACGCTATTTTACTATAAGGAAAAATCAAGCGATTGTTCAGTTATTACATAAAAGCTGTGAAATTTCGGGCTTGGGATCGCTTCGTGTAAGAGACAAGTGTTCAAAGGACAGCCTAGCGAAAAGCGTCGAACTGCCATCACATCATCAAAGGCGTGATCAATTATCGTTGCTCGCCAACTGTTCGACACGCGTTGGTCTCGCCAATATATTGGGTTTTAAGAAACTTGACTTATATGCAACGTGTTGAAGATCGATAATGAGCAATAAAAGTTGATAACAGTTATCTCCAACATATCCAACATGTATGCCGCAAAAAGATCACAATCGATAAGGTGAGAATTTCCACAATCTATGATCAAGCCGACGTTAGTGTCCACGGAGATTATATTGTGCGTTGTGTAAGATCGATAAGCGATTCTGGGATGCTGATTATTGCGACTTTGACGATGGACTTAAATCCTTACTACACCGTATTTTATTGTATTGCATTGTATTGCGGTCTATTTCCAAAGTCCAAAAAAGGCGCCTGAAACTTGTCATCCAGGCAGATACATATATTGGTTGGGGAAAAAGAAATCCATTATTTTTTCGGTAGATGGCTACACTGGTAGATTTCTTGTAAAGTAACGATCAAACAATTTCAGATTTATGCTCGTTGGAAAGGTGACATTTCGCAGTAAAAAAAATTCTTTTGTTGTTTTTTGTTTGGTGCATTCAGTTGTGAGTTACAGTGTATTAAAAATGGAAGTGAATAAAGAGAAAATTCGGCACATTTTACAGTTTTTCTTTGACAAAGGCGAAAATGCAAGCCAGGCGGCTAAAATTGTGAATGGTGTTTATGGTTCCGATATACTGTAACAGCCAATTATGTGCAATTTTGGTTTCGTAGATTCCGTTCAGGAATTTTTGATGTTAAAGATGCACCTCGCACAGGTAGGCCGGTCGTCGAAAATGTCGATAAAATCGGAGAAATGATCGGTGTTAGCAGTCGTAACATCGCCCAGGAGCTAAAAATCGACCATAAAACAGTTTTAAACCATTTAAATAAAGCTGGATTCAAAAAGATGCAAAAGAAGAAGAAGAAAATAATGGATTTCTTTTTCCCCAACCTAATATATGAAATTATATCTTCACCTAACAACGCCAGAGTAGGTAAAACTTTAAGCCTTCTTCAGAAATCGAAAGATGCAAGCATTTTCTCTACGTAAGGTATACGAGCACCCGAAGCCTATAAGACGAAATTAAGGCAAGTTTAATGCAATTGAAACAAAATTCATAAGATTGACGAGCTAGTGTGGATAGAAAGAGCGAAAAGCGAGCCAGTTGCTTGATCGGAGTTAATCGATTCAGAGTTGTGTTGAAATGATGGGCACTTTAATTGCGCATGCTACGATCATTTGGACAACTGGAATAGCACTACAAATTAGTTATGCTACTTGTTAAACATCCAGCCAATCTGAAATATTTTAAACTTGAAAATTTTATTATTGCAACCTTTGACTAAAATATTACAATGTGTTCATAAAATCAGAGCAAAGCGATACTCGCTTCAGCAAATTGTCCGAATATAACTTTGAATGAGTACAATCTAAGCTGTTCTAATGCAAATGCAAATTCTGGACAATCAGCTGACCAGACGGACTTAGTTCTAATGTGTTACATATGTCAAGTATGAAATCATCGGTACAATTTATTTGTGCACAGTATACAGGTAATAAGATTAAATAATCAATCATATCGAAAAAGACTAGACTTCTATTAGGAATTTTAGTCTTTTTATTTGAAACAAAAAACAAAAATAAAAAAAAATAAAATAAAATAAAAAACAAAGCAATTATTAAATTTAACAAATTTTCTTTTCGAACAAAACTCTTCTTAATATGCTTCAGATTGTCACACATGATCGGTTCATTTTTTGCTTGCCGTTTAAGAACAACACCACTTTAGGTAAAAGAATTTTGAACACAGGTTTAGATTATATAAGGATCTTACATATATCATCATTAAATATCACAAATTAAAGGAAAAAAAAAAAACTTATTTTGTTACACGAATGGATTAGTAATTAAACAATATATATATATACATACATAGATACATGTATATATATATATATATATGTATATATGCGTATATATATATGTATATACACATATTATCTGTAGTACATAAATACATATATATATATATATATATATGAAAATATGATAATATTTTAAATCTCTATAAAATAAATAAATCGTGAAAAGTAAAACTTGAAATATTTTTGTGAACAAATATACAGAGCAACAGCAGAAGCAAAGAATTGTTTTCAACTAGGCATGTAAACGAAAAATTTATTTATGAAGAAAAACAACAAAAGCAAATGAAATATAATGCAATCGAAATCACACGAAAAAAATTATATGTAAAATGAAAATAAGAAAAATTTTGGTCGCCTTATGGCGAACGTTGATAACCGGCCCCCTAAAAGCTTCATTAAAAATCCTAAAAAATTTAATTTTAAAATATTTTCAACATTTACTCTAAGGCAGAACAATATATGACGAATAAATTATTATAAATACATAAAGGTAATTGGGCGTGTTAATGGGAACGAAGGAAACTAAGTTGATATCAATAAAGATTTTTATTAAATATATAAAAAAGCATTTTATCCTTTTTTCCTTTTTAGACTATTGTCAGATTGAATAGTTTTTTTTTTTTTTACGCAAATTTTTTTTTAAATTTACTGTCAATAGATATTCGTATAAATATTCTTGTTCATAATGTTTTCTTAAGAGACTTGAAGTAGACGTAAAAAAAGCACCCGTTGACGTTAATGCCTTATGCGTCGAACAAATTTTTCATTTTTCATGTTCACACAGCCACTTATTTATCATTTACTGTTCTCCTCGTGCACCGACAACTGAATCTGAATCATTTCTTCTATACAATTCGTATATGTATTTGTAAATTCGTTAATTCGTTGTCTTCTAGCATCTTGAAACTTTCCCCATCCGTGTCATTGTGATTATGTAGTTGATGTGAGTAAACTGTTCATAATTTTCTTCACTTTGTTACGCTATTATTTCTATTCATTTAAATACTTTTCCGTAATTTTCTCATAAGCACTTTTATGAATACCATCGCTCTCAATGATTTGCCATAAATCATTTGGCGTATCAACATTAGAATCTTCTGCCCGGGGCAACTATTATCGCGATATCGTTTGCATCGGTTTGATCCCCTAATATCTAAACGTTTTCGTCTAATCTCACAAATGAATATTTACGGCTTCGCGTTGAACTTGTATAACGATGGCATCACGAAAATTCCGACTGGCTTCCGCCACTTATATATAACTCGCTCTCTCTATTTTCGCGCGACAAAGAAACTAAACAAAAAACTAAAGACAAATAAAACTTAAATTCTCAACCGAACCACAGCAAATCTCTAAAATTGGCTCCTTTGTTGCGATTCCTAAGCCTGTCCTGTCAAAAAAGGGCGAAATCGTAATCAATTAATGAAAAAATGAATTAACTAAAAATAAAATTTTCAATTTTCGATTATGTAACTTAACTAATTTATATTTTCGAATCAAAAAGTTTGATAGAATCCGAGGGAACATTTTGGTTTCAAACACATCTCAACAACTTTTCGCCTGATTTAAAAGAATACAAATAACAAATACAAATACAAATAACAGTAATAAAAAAAAAAGAGGAGTAAGAGGGCAGAGGGAGACAGATGAAGTCAATTTTTAACTTTTTTAATCAGATGAGTTTCCTAGAACCGTAGGTAATACATAAGTGAATTAGGGCATCCCTCGGCTTGCAAAACAATACTGTAAGAGAGAGGACTGATTCCAAGCCAAAGTTCCAGAATGAAGGCTTGGTCCAAACTTTCCCGTCTGGGCAGAGCGAGGTCTACCCTCAATCTTTAATTATGTAATGCTCCCGTATTACAACCACCACAAATATTCCTCGAAGGGCCTCCCACAACAGTTAAGCTGCGAAACCGCGCTATAAGAAACTCAGATTCAATATGCAAACCGGGTTAATTCGTGCCGTGTTATATGGAAACACGCGCTATAAGTAATTCAAAATTATTGCGAATCACATTTCTTCGTACCGCGTTCTATGGGGATCGCATCGAACGAAGCTCCGAAGTAACATCACTCGTTAACCAGTTTGATTCGTTCTGCGTTGTACGAACAAAAAATCCAAAACCAAAGCTAAACTAAGCTAAACAAAATAACTGTTTTCTAACAAAACCAATAAAGTTATGTAGAACTGCATATGGACATAAGTTCAGCCTGCATGCAATGCCTTTAACACGATCTCCTCGCTTTCAAACACAAGTGCCATAACTCTTCGCCTTTTAATGGACCAAATGTTTTCCTCATGTTTTGGCAAATTTTTATGTTTATTTCCAATCGGAGCGTTTTTTTTTTTAAACTTACACTAAAAACTCTTTTTTAAAGTTTGCGCGTTGCGCGAGCGATTGAACGATCAGCTTGAGTGAAATGAAGTTCTAATTGTTTCGCCCAAGTTAGTTGGTTGAGAATTGATATCCATTCGTTTTCCATATTTTCGTCTATCAATGCATTTGAGATCTCATCGGCATCAAATATCTGGTCAGGCATATTCCGTCCTTCCGTCGATAAATCGAGCTAATTCTAACTTATAATTTTCGATAAGTTCTGCACGGGCTGCACCACGGCTACTCTCCGTGAAACTTAATATTGTGCATTGAATATCTTTTTTTGTTTTTTTTAATTGTTTGAACGGAAATCTCGTTATAAGAGCAACGCGTTATATGACGATTGACGATTGTATTGCTTTAAAATAAGAAATTTACTCGCATACATTTAGGTGCATATACAGCACATTAAAAGAGAATTGTTATTCATTTACCTGTATGTGCAAATGTTCGCAGAACTTAAGAACTCATACGCTGCTCGCCTTCCAGCAATAATGGCGTGCGTTTTAGTCGATTCGTTGTTTTATGTGTAGAGACAGGACATACGACGTACGAATATAAATTTTTCTTTTATTCGGCATTTTGATGAAGCGTTTTTGTGCAGGCATTCGTAATGAAAACAGAGAGAACGAGAGATAGAAAGAGGCAGAGAAAATAGTTTACATAAATTCAGTGAAATAGTATTCATTGTCTAAAAATAAATAAGCCCTTATTCCTAAATATGCCCGGTGCGCTTCAGGTAATCTCTGTGTGTCATACATGACAACGTGGGGAGAAGACAACGACTAAACACTAATTCCCAATTTCCTTGTCGTATAGCATTGGGCCAACCGGATCTCTTGCACATCTTCTAAAAAACTTCTTCCATAAAATATTAAGAAATTCAAATTTCGCGCTATTCGCGCCACTATTTACACTAAATCATCAAATATCTTAATGACAAAGATATATAGAGAAAAAATCCCTATAAAGAATATTTTTTCTAGGGGAGATTCAATCCACACAAGCAAAGTTACAGACTCGTCACCAAGTATGGGGAGAAAGTCTAGTTTCCTCTGTTGGATACAAGTGTTTGACAGAAAATTGCTGAATAGAAAAGCGAGAGCTAATTTCCAGCTACGTGATTATCGCCAAGATTTTTTGCAAGGCGGGGCCTGTGTATAAGCAAAAATGTACGGAATGCACGAGAGTAAAAGGACAACTGACTGAAAAGCTACAGTGCATTATATTGCAAACTATCTGCGGTAAGCGTCGGACGTTAAACAAATATACTTAATGCAGAATATGAAACTTTGGCTGATATGCTTGAAAGACTTATCACATTTGATTTTTAATTGAAACCATAATTGTATAATAGAAAGATTCTAATGAAAGAATTTGCCTTTCAATTGAATCCTTTTTTGTTCGCATACATTCTCGCGGCCACGTTGACCCACAGTGCAGAAGAAAATTTGGAAAACATTTTCATTAACGTACACGTATGACAAGAATATTTTTCTCTTGTCTTATCCATAGAATACGATTTTGCCTCAATCGGACGGAGAGTCACAAAGACAAATAGACCGATAATTAATGCATTTCGGCCCTGTATACACATCTGGGCACATCTACTACCGTCCTCAAGACATAACACCAATTTAATGTTTATCATCTTTAAATCCACTTATTATTCCAAATCGCATTAACACTAATTACTAACTATTCACTTCGCCTTGACAATATGTACGGAACACGATACCATACTGATTGTCTCTCCATTTCTGTAACATTAACGGAATCTTTAGTCTCATTTAAAGGGCCTTCTAACTGCAATTAAGTGAAAGTGTATTCAAACGAAACCATTAATGAATTCGATATAAAGAGCGAGAGAGAGAGAGAGAGAGAAAAAAGTGTAGAGAAAAGACTGCATAAAAATCGAAATCAGAGATCCAATAATAATTTACATAAGTTTTTTTGAGCAGAATAAATAGCAGAACATCAATTTGGTCCGTCGCTTCCTTTATTATCGAAATTTTATTTTGCCGAGACTTTATTTCAAACAAAAAATTATATTCGAATTTTGATAATTAGGAATTCGCTGTTTTAAGTCAAAAAGTTGAGACTTTCTGACACTAAGGGTTCAATGCAATTTTAGTATGATAGGGTATTAATGACATATCGGTCCCGGATGCCCAATAATTATCGCGTTTAGGGATAAAATTCAACTTAGCTATAAGTCACATATTATCTCGAAGCTTCATTTTTTTTTCTTTTCTTTTACGTAACACAGTATTCTCAAAGCCTAAATGCCTCTTCTTCTTGTTGGCAAATGTCAAACATATGTGAAAATAGTATGATTTTTGAATTACTGCAGAAACAATTCACGAACTTTTGGTGTTACTCGTTAAGTTTTTGTCTTTATCAGATTCTCTCTAGACTTAAAATGAATTTATTAGACTTCCTGTTGCGACCGTACATGGTGGGCGTGAATTCTCTCAGTTAACCTTGCACTATCGGAGTCTACATTAATTAATATTTGATTAACACCTATCTGCTCAGTTAATTCAAATATCGAATTTCAACTTCATATTATTGTCAGTGACTCTTTCCACATACCTCACATTTCATTGGCAACATTTCATAGTTGTTGTGGTTAAGGCTTGATTTCATTTTCCATAAAGTACTTGCAACTTCTCGAAGTTAGTCTCATCGCTGTTTTCATTCTCTTGCCTTTGCTTCAGTCGTTACATTCGCATTCATTTGTAAACATTTTCGTAATTGCTTCAGATTGATTGATTGACTTGGCTGCAATATCATATATCTCGCATATCTATAACTGTGTCTACTTCCGTTCTCCACTTCGGCATTAACGAGATAAACGGGTGCTCTAGTGCTTAATATCTAATGAAAATATTGGCATTTATTTGTGTGTGTGCGGATTCGATTTTCCAGCTAAATTTTTCGCAACATCATACATATCCACATGGGCACGAATACTCATCTAGCCAATCGAATAAAAAAATAACAAATTGTTCTGATATACCTATTGGTAAAGAAAGCAGTTAATCTAATATCTTGGAGTATAGGGATTTTTTTTTTTTTTTTTTTTTTTTTGAATTTAATCACAACTTGTCTGCTTGATATGAGTAACGAGAAATTTATAATAAAAAAATAGAAAAAAGGTGAAAAAAAAAAGAAGAAAACTAAACGGAACATATTAAATTACAAACATATCCTAATGAGAAGGCACAAAATATTCAAGAAATTTTTGTTAAAAATTATTTCCTAGAAAACTAAATATTTGTTTATAAATTGATTTTAGAAGAAAACTATTTCGATACCGAAATGGGTAAAGTTTTTATAAAAATAATTTATATTTGTATGAACAGCTGCTCTATGTACTCATCACTAAGGCTATGGTTCATTAAAATGATATTAATAATTATAGAAACAAAAACCAAAGAAAAACATGTAGAGAGATTCTAGCAAAAAAAAAAAAAAAAAAAAAAAAAAAAAAAAAAAAAAAAAAAAAAAAAAGAGAAGAGAAATGATCTGGTTTGTCGATTGTGCAACACTTTGTTGCACCTTGTGTGGTCTTATAGCGGTAATAAAATAAATAGAAATTATTTTGAATAACTTTGAGAAGGCTTCCATGCCCGCAAATAATGTAACGCTCTCTCCAGACTATATGACATCTGCGTCCCCTATATACACTTTTTGTATTATAAGTACCATGTAACACTACGAATAAAAAATTTTCTTTACTAATATTAAATTTATCATATTTGCCGAGATATGTACATATATTTGCATGTATTAAAAATCATTTCAATTTACAAATATAAATATGTGTGTGCGTACATTCATTGCGTACGTTCATATCACATATGTGTATATAATACGACACTCAATAAGTCTTCGGTCTGTCACAAACAACAACAACAACAACAACAACAACAACAACAAATGGCAACATTCTTGGCAGATCGATATTTCTTCGATATTTCTGAATTTTGTCAATTGTGCCTCAAGCGATATGCGTGAAAATTTCATAATATTCAGACAATTGGCTTATAGATCACAACGCTCGCTACTTTTGCCTTTTTTAGAAAAAATGAAAAACTCTGACTTTCACTTTCACTTGTTGATTAATTAATTAATCGTTTATATTGTGCGTGTAGTCTTAAGCGTGATGTGAAATTAAATTGCAATGGAATGATTTGACAAAATGACAAACATATTTTCTAGAAAACATTATTAGGCAAAACACACATGAGTAATGAAAAAATTTGATAAGGAAATCCGACAAGAACGGATGGACAGATCGTATTCGTTATGCACAGTTAACTAACTGGCAGTTGATGTTGGTTTTTGAGGACAAAAAATACGATCAATTATCACCATTGGCTTGAATGACATGGCGACGGCTCTTGCCTATGGTTTGCTAATCTTAAACGCGAATGATGCTGAACGGTCTGGTCGACCGACTTTGACGATCGTTTCGAGAGAAAGAAAATATAAACCTGGTCCCTTGCCTAAATTCACTCACAAGAAAGCTCCGTTCGACGTGAATGTCGCCTTTGCTTACTTTGCTTACTGTTGCTGACAATGTGTTGATGGCATAGAGCGTTGTTTGACGCTGTCTAGCAAAAGCATGGCCAGAGGCAAGCGGAGCGAAGCCGCTCGAAGCCGTCCAAAGAGAACAAAAAAGTGAGGCCATTAGAAGAAATCTTATAAACTTATAAACGGATGGTCATGAGAATGTCATGAGGTTCAGACACATTTGACAGCTCGTACTGTTTAGGAACCATAGGGACCCGTCAAGAGTGTTGCCGTATATGTATCAGTCAGGCCACTTGCTAAGTGATGTAATGACTGTATGTATATGTGTATATACATATTGTAATCAATGAAGAAATAAAAAATATGTTAAATGAGATAAATTTTAAACTGATTTGATTAAAATTCAAGCGAGAAGGAAAGAAAGGCGAGTTTATAATCAAACCACGCTGAGTTAGTTGGCTGTATTCACTATAAAGTGAAAAAATTTATTAAATTGGTTTTCGAAAACTAACAATCGAAGGGAAAATTATTCAGTCCGTTAAGTATATAAATGTGGTTTGTATTCATAAAAAATCGCAAGTGAAGAAATTTGTATATAAAAAACTGTGAAAGATATCTCTTCAGCTTTTCTTAAATTCTTTTTTTTTTCTTTTTTAACTGCTTTTGCCGTTTTGTGTTTTAACTGAAACGCAAGCAAACTGAGACAGATTTTAGCTTTTTCCAACAGCATACATGCAAATGGACTTGTAGAACGATTTCAAATTTTATGCAAAATTAATATAAAAAAAAAAAAAAAAAAAAAAAAAAAAAAAAAAAAAAAAAAAAAAAAAAAAAAAAAAAAATACACAAGTAAAGCCTAAGAGTGGTTAACATGAAA
>KK502402.1:4426892-4471384 GCA_000688735.1 Glossina austeni
TGTTAAAGTATTTTTGTTGTAAATATTTTTTTTTTTTTTTTTTTTTTTGGAAGAAAGCAAAACAAAAAATGTGGAAAATGTCATAATGAATATCCACGAGCTATACCGATTTCATTTTTTACCTGTACTCAATTCGTTGTACAACCGTTTTTTGCCTAATAGCGCAACGTAGCATAAGTAAAAATATGCTACAGAAATATCCAGGAACAAAAAAACGAGAAGCGATAAATAAAAAAAATAGTCTGCGCTTACCAACGTTAGGTACAGAGTTAATTGCCTTTATACTCTGTATTATGTGCAGCGCTGTGGTTCACGTAAATCGAAAATTCACGAAAAATATGATTTAGATATTGAATGGAATGACAAATGAATCGATATTAGGACAAACGACTAATCAATAGATTTTCGATCGACAGTTTTTGGAACATATTACGAAATTACGCAATAGATTCAAAGCAAACAAAGCTCACGCGCTAAGTTATCTTCTCCAAAACTTATCTCTACCTTTGCAATAACATCTCATCAGTTTCGAGCTTAGCAATAAAAAAGTTTGCAATCATTAAAATTCTCTCCGTTCCAATTAAGCGAAATTGTGCTTAACTCGATCAGAGACTTTAGAGAATAGTTTCTTGTATTTATGTACATAATAAATAATTGTATTTAGCGAAAAATATGTATAGAAAAGTGTTACGAGTTAAGAGCGTCCAACACTTCAAATCAATCTACAGAGACTCAAAAATATTTTACTTATTTCATTACATTATTTAATAGCTCGAGGCAGTCTTAGGCTTTGCTGTCACCCTTTGCACATTTTAAGCGAATCACTCCCATTTTCAGACTGAATCTGCTACTATCGATTGAAGTTAGTTCTGTCAAGCTTAACTTTTGATTTCATTTCTTTCAAACACGAACAATAGGCAGAGAGACAGACAGACGTTCACAGCTAAACCGATTTAAAATTTTGCCTCGATCTATAGCGTACGACTATTTCTTCTACTTCTTTTGATGACGAGTATAAAAATCCAACTCTGATTTATTTATGTATGTCTAACAATAGCTCCCGAAGGACAGAAGAAATATTTGTCAAAATCGTAAGCGACAAAGGGAAGAATCTATCTTTTTGCATATCTGACTAAGGTTTTGGAAAAGCGTGTAAAAAACTTTCCAGGAAATCCCATTTCAAAATTTCATGATTAGTCCGACACTACATTATCAAACATTATCCCCACGCCCACGCCCACGCCCAAGCTTAGCAAGACCGTATTTTGATTTAAAGTTGAACACATCAAATTTGATATATTTTTTGCATAAGGTAAAGAGTCTTCTATATATAAATGGCTGTAAAAATGCCAATTGTTACGTCGATTCAAATAAGTCTCTCGTTCCGTAAGTAAAAAAACAAACAATACTTCTCAGAGACACATATCCAACGACCATGTTATTAAATACCTTAAGATTCTAGATTGAATTAATTCTGTCTCTCTGCAGCGACTAAGACGCCTCAACACATCTTTATCGCTTAAGAAAACAAAAATAAGAATCGAAATTTGTTTGGACCGATTATGTCGTCTAAATTGTTATTGAATTGAGAGTCATGAATATAAACATGCAAATAAATTCATATATTCTCTCGCTCTCTCTCTCTCTCTCTCTCTCTCTCTCTCTCTGAAGTCAAAAAGCAAAAAATATAACGTATGACTAACAGAAATGCTTAGTCCCTGTGCTGTGTTGTTGTAGCATTTTCATCTCCATCATATTATTAGGTTTATTATCGCGAATATAAAGTCCAAAAAAATTTCACCGTTATCAAGTATATACATATATATAAACACATGTAGTACATAGGTTGGTGGTAAAGTTTTGCCGTATTTTAAATAAAATATTTGTATTCGAAGATGTTTGATGTGTTCGCCAGCAGTCGAATAGCGGATGCCAGGTTCGTCTGCAATTGCAAGCTTGCTAACGGTCGTTTACCCTTCAATATGACACCGCAGAATATCATTATCGTTCAGATCGATGACCTCCTTTAAGATTAAAATTCCGGGAAAAAGATTTTGCAAACAATCGTTGACAGGTCTACGCATTTACAACTCCATCTCTCAACGTGTTGCATAAGCTTTCACAAGCAACCGATGTGTTGGCTAAGTTTCTGCTAACCGTACCAAACCCTCGCCCTATGTGACGCATTCTGCTTCCTTTGCCTCGACCTGACAAATAAAATTACCTGCGGTTAGCGCATTTCCGCACAACCTACTAACCATTAAATGCATATATAAAATGTTCGCAAAATGTTTTTACAAAATTGAACTTTACTCATCAATATATAATCTATGTGCATGTGCATGTGCATGTGCATGTGCATGTGCATGTTGTAGCAAGTTGTTTTTTGATTAATCTTCCAGTCGAAAGTAATCTCTGAAATTAGTTTGAACAGCTAACGCAGTCGTTTTTATTTGTGACAATAACGTGCAGAAAACTAACATACCCTTAATGGTTGATATAATTTGAAGACAAAGTCGTAGGGATAGAACTGTAAATACCACAAAATTAAAGTTAAAAGAGAGAGAAAAAAAAAACAAAAAAAGAAAGAAAAACCAGCAGAAAAAGACTGAAGACAGTTCCTATGGAATATGGAAATAGTCTAAGAACGGTCATTGAATCTAAAGTACTAATGAGAATAGAAGCATCAACTGAGAAATGTATGCACATACATATACAAGCAGGCAAAGAAGAGTTATGCCTCCGCTGACAGTCCGTTGTTTGGCAAAAAAAAAAAAGAAAATTAAAAAAAAAAACAATTTTGTCATTCAGATGTTGCTGTAATTTTATGTTGACAACATCTCCTTGCTGAGTGTGTGCGCTTGAAGAAATTTGTCTGTTTGGTTTTTGATTTTTCTTTTTCTTTTTTTTTTTTTTTTTTTTTTTTTTTTTTTTTGTTAAACCCATTTTCTCTTCTCTTCTGTTTTTTTGCATTTTCATTTTTGTTTTGAACTTTTGTTTATTTGTTTGTTTGACTATTACAAACACATTCATACATGAAATTTTTATGGCCACAGACATTTAACATCCGTTTCCGCTTGTATTCCGTCACATTCACGTACCGTAGGAAAGGCAAACACAAAAAAACAAAAAAAAACCCTAAAGTTGATTTTAGATATGTTGCTACAAATGTGTTTATACTAAAAAAAAAAAAAAAAAAAAAAAAAAAACTACCAAAAAATGTTTGCATAAAGGGCGTTGGGTGCATTTATGTATGTTAGCATTTATAAAGATATAGGATATATGCTTCACGTGTACGTATGCCTGTCGAAAAATACATCATACGATCATACATACATACATACATACATACATACATACACATGCACATATATTTGTATTTCATGAATTATTAATTTAACTTCATATTCACTTAGAGTACTTAATTTTATGCTTGAACATATCCACTTATGTTACACGTTTTGTTTCTTTTACTCTTACTCTTACTCTTACTCTTCCTCATTCTTATTTTCGTTTTCATTTTTACTTCATTTGTTTTGTTTTGTTTTTTTTTTGTAATTTTTCCTTTGGGCTTGGTTTTCTTGCGGTCAATGTTTGTGGCATTTCTTGTCAAAGTCCTGCTGATAAATTACCATATACATGCATACAAATATTTTTGCACACACACACACACACACAGCACAACTAATGTTATGTGTGCTGTTGCTGGTTGCATTGCTTAGCTACAATGTTGTCACCCTAGACCCACTGCAACCTACAGCTACCCACTACGTGCATACAGTTTTATGCTTTATAATCCATAACATTGTTAGTTTAATTTGTTTATTTGGTTATTCTGGCGTTTCTTTTTCTTTTTGTTTTTAATGAAAAAAAAAAAAAAGAAAAAAACCGGCAATGCAAATGTTTTTTTGTCCCTGTTCAGGGAGCGAGGAACTTTTGTTTTCATCGCATTCACATTTTACAAATGCGCGCTTTTACAAGTTATCATTTAAACATCACCGCCATTCACTGCGGTACGCCAATGTTTGACTGACAGCTTTTGTATACAGCGACAAGCAGCGACCGCACAAAAGGAAGCACAAAAACGACCCAACAAGCAACTAAAGAAAGCCGTCCCGCCTTAAAACGATTCCTGTGCACCCTGTACAGCATAATGCACCGAATCTGAACTATTCACTCTCCGATCTCTTCAATTCTTTACATTCCTGCCGATTCACACATTCGCACACATTCGCACACATTGGCCGATTTCGATTTGATTTATAACTTCGACTATCTGTCTACGATTTTTTGCGCTTAGATCTCAATCTCAAGACGAGGCAAAAGAACAAACAATTTAGAATCTTATACGCCCTCGAAGATTAAATATACGGCATGAGAGCGCCGATAAGCAATTGTGAATGTCGCTAACGCACCGATAAAGCTATTATGCTTACCACCTTTTATGACGGGCGTAAAAACACACAAACATAAAAAAAAAAGAAGAGGAATAAACGGCCAACTTGCTTCCTTGCTGGTTTGTTTATACTTTGACAATTTATAGCAGACTAAAGGCGGTATGTATGTTAGTACGCTGTTGCTTTTGTTGTCGTTTCTTTTTTTTTTGTTTTTTTGTTTTTTTTTTTGTTGCTTTTTGTTTCTTTTTCACCGTTAATATTGAATTTGTTTGTATACAAAGTGAGTTTAGGTATTTTTTTTTTTTAGTTTTAATTTTCGTCCTATGCGTGACCCTCTCTTTCCAGGTAATCAATCATTCACTCAATCAATAGTGGATTTTGTTTGATTCCGCAAGCATAGTGTTTACACTTTGTATTCTAAAATGTCATTTAAAATGTGGTTTCCTACAGTGTTTATACATGTTATGTGTTGAAAAAGTAAATAGAGAAAAAAGAAAAAAAAAACAACAAAAATATAAAAATAAAAACAATTTAAAATGCCTATACATAGATCGCTAACCAAATATACGAAGAGTGTGTTAGTGACATTTTCGCCATTTCACGCCATCGAAGCGTACAAAAAAATGTACACTTGCAGTGAGTTCATAAAGTTTTTACGATTCGCGATCGTATCGATTCGTTCGTGGGAGTGAGAAAATCAATGATTTAAGTGAAAATTTAATGAAACTCGGTACACAAACAACCCATTGAATCGTATCATTTTCAAAATTCCTTCCACTTCTAACGACGTATTTTGCAAAAGTAGTTTTATATTAAAAAAAAAAAAACGGTTCTTCTTCTTTCTTTCTGTTTCTGTTTTTTTTTTTTTTTTTTTTTTTTTTTTAATTATTAGTAGTGCTTGAATTAAGGTTCGTGGTGCGTGATGCGTGGGGCGATTTTTATGAGCACAATCAGATAGTGTCATCTACATATATATATATTCAGCGTATGGCTGAAGAGCTTCTAAACGGCCATAAGTGTATCTAGAAAAAAAATTATCTGAGGGTGTATTTGTGAATGATTCAAACAAAATGAATAAATTAAGATATTTCTACACTCAGAGCGTAAGTATAAAATAAATGAAACACTGAAAGTTTGTTTTCACTAATTTTTTTTTTCACTATTATTTTTTTTAAGGTTTAAAACTCGACACAAATATTTATCAAAGCGACGTAAATATGCGCAAGTAGAATGCTTCAAACGATTCATTGGCGAACTACAATTAAGCAGAGAACTTATCATCATCGTTTAAATCGCAATTGTGCTAAGAGTGCAGAATAACAATGCACGCCAATGATGTGGTAACCGAACGGCTTATCGTTCGGTCGTGAAAGATTTATGAAATTTAAAAATCCTATAATGAAAAACAAATGTGTATATATATGTATGTGCAGTTATTTATTCAAACTTGTTACTTGTATGAGTATTATATGTGTTTTAAAGCTTATTTGTTGATGTACTTTAAACATAGCTGGATATGGTCAATAAGATGATTGTCGGATTGATTTTTAACTTCTTCTTTTCTGAATTGATGCATGGGTGATTTTCATTGATTTTTTAAAAGTATGCATACAAGCTTTCAATTCAGTAAAATTTTCGTATTTTGTATTATTTTTTTCTTTTTTTTTTACTACGAAAAGTCGAAGTGTACACAAGTTATAACAAGTTTGGTAACATATAAAAAAGTGAACACAAGGCTCTTTAATGTGATGAAAGCATATAAACGGTTGTAGTTAAGTATTTGAAAATGTTTGCAAATAGCGCAAATATATTCGGATAACAAGCAAGCAAAATCATAAAGTTTGAATCCATTTGACCTCTGTTCGCTACGTAGCACGAAGGGAAACCAAAAGTAATGAAAGCAAATTTTATGCCAATTTTTTTCATATCATTCATTACATGGCATTTAGTTATATAGGCGTACATAGGCGTACAAGCCATTGTTTGTAAGACTAAATGCAAAAATATTCTCACAAATGCTTTAGTATTTCTTCAAAGCTTTATTTTTTTGAAAATCTCATTTTCATATGTTTGAAAACATTTGATAATTACATGTCAGGTTTTTCGAGATTTGTGTATGCGTGTATGTGCGTATGTGCGTGCGCAGAAAGATAAGCAAATATATCAATTTTCAAGTTTCAACTGTGTCTCTCACTTTCCTAATTTTTCACTTTCACTTTCACTTTCATTTTTTTTTTTTTTTTTTATATAAGTAATCACTCCGGCCTTTACCGGCCAAGCATTCATTGTATAGGCACGATCAACTATGATCAGAAAAATTGCATTCAAAACTGACGAACTCCGACTTGATAGTCGCAACTCTTATCTACTCGGCTCTGGGACAACCGCAATTGCAAAGATATGTACGCATTCTGTTACTAAGATTCTGTTCTAAGATCAAAGAACATACATCTCTATTATTAGATTTCATTTTATCCAATATGAAAAAAGAAGAAGAGACTTATTTTTGAAGTACGACTACGATAAATATAATCTTTCTGTTAAGAAAAATTGACCATATTTGTGAAAACATTTCGCTCAATTTTGCTGAGCTCTTAAACAATTTTTCATGCAAAGATGATATGAAAGTCGAACACTACCTCCAGGCTTCATGTGCTTGTTTTTATCATCATTCAATTTTGAGTGCATACAGTAATACTTATATTATATATACATATACTATATATCAATATATATATATATATATATATATATATATTTTTTTTTTTGAAAGGAGTACATGAATGTAATACTTGGTTAATAATAATAAATGAAAAAAAAAAAAAAAAAAGTTTTTAAAAATGATTGAATAAAACCAATATTTGGTTTTTTGGCATTCAAAGATTACAAAAGCCTAATAAATAAGATAAACAAAAAGAAGACAAAAAATAATAATGATAATTAATTTGATGTAAAAAAGTTTTCAAAGTAAATGATAATTTGAATTTTACTGATAATGCAGACAAACGTAACGAGACAATATATGCAACTAGAGAAAGGAAGACAAGAATGAACGGCTTTTTTTTTTGAATGTAAAAAGTGGAAGTAGAAGAAAAATTTGAAATGAGTAAATTTTATTAAATACAAAAAAATATATTAAAGTACAGTATTTCTCTTATCGAATATATATATACATGCATACGATATAAGCTAACACAAATTGTTTTACGTAAATTAAGAAAATCTTATTATTATTATTTTATATATATTTTTTTGTTTGTAAATAATTAAAGCATTTAAGGTAAATAAAATGGAAAAAAATCGAATGCCTATCACGGGCGGACCGCCTTAAAAAGTTAATTCCCAAAAAGGCCCGATATAGTTATCGAAATAGTTAAAGAGACGCCTAGTCAATCTATGTTATTATTGAAAAGTTCTTTTAAGATAACGCCGTCACTGCCACTTTTACTGATTGAGTCGCCGTTTATAAGCGTTTGTATGAATTTATTCCATTTTATTTGCCATTTTTGTAAACCGATTTGCTTTTGCTCGTGCGACATAGCGCTGTAGTAGATCGAATTTAAGGCCAATTTCTTCAATAAACGTAAATCAGAATGAGCTGAAGCTATGCCAAGAAATGCTATGTAAAAGTCATGGGTAAGAGGAGTAGCTTTCCAAAAGGAAGGATCATCGGATGAAATCACTACTGGATAATTGTCGGCAAAGAAATGAGCACACGGATGATTGCGATAATCAAATACGAGCTGCAACACTTGGTTAGATATTGGACTAACTTCAATGGCAATGTTACGTTGCTTTACGACTTCCAAAACCATCGGATGTTTGATTAAAGCAAAACCGTGGCCAATACGTTTTGTACCCAACAGGACAGCATCAATGAGATTCTCATCGACTGTTGAGCCAAACCAATTCGTTTCGCCGGCATGAAAGAAAAAATCGACATCTTTGGTTAAATTTAATAACTGCGGTATAAAGTCTTTCAAAGGTCGACCCAACTCTTCCTGACCAACCAAATCGAAGCCAGCCAAAAAGTCGGGATATAAATTCTATTAAATTATTAAAAATTAATATGCAAATAAAAATCAATAAATTCTTCATTAAGAATTTAAACGCACTCACCTTAATTTCTTTGCACACATTAATATAGTGCTCAATACCGTTTTGATCAGCGTTACGTATGGGTGCATAAATTAATTTCGAACCAATGAATTCGTTATGCGTTACCAAAAACTTATCTAAAGTTTCTTTGTAAACCTTCACTGTATCCATTTCGGTATAGTTGTTGCCGTCCAAATCGTAAAGCTGTTTGAAAATTATGAAAACGATTACAATTTTTACAACACTTAAGCATTAACCAATTTTAAATCGAACGATTATATATATTTGTTAAAAAAAAAAAAAAAAAAAAAAAAAAGAAGAAGAAGATGAAGAAGAAAAATAGTAAAGAATTTTCTTTCATTTCTCACCACTCATATCTAATATATTTCAAGTGGATGGCAACACACCTTCGCACACCAGCAAACTCGTCAATATATTTGACGTAATATGTAATCGCGAATTTTGATAAAATAATAGATACGATGGCGTGATTGATCATACTGCGACTTACTACACAAAACCTTTAAGTTGTAAATTAACTTTTTGCCAATTAAATAGAACGCGATTTGCGGTTTCAGTTAATGAATGACTTAGAAACGTCGGACGGAGTCGGAAGGTCGATCGGCCGACCGAATGAATTCATATGTTACACATGATATACGCCTTTTTCGATATGTATTCCTATTCAGTAGTTAACAAATTTCATGTCACGTACGTGACAGCAATGAAAATGCAATCTGTTGTTAAACGGTACCAAGAATTCTTCTCGAAGCGTACACGCTTTTCTTAAGTGACATTTATGCTTGTTCCCGTGCTAGGCTTCGGGCGGATAACGTTTCTTCTGATAAATTCCGAACAAAAATTCGATTGCAGAAAACTTATTGCAGAAAAAAGGGACAAAGAACTCTTTCACTCTCATCTTCTTACGAATTGATTGAATGATTGATTGCAACTTGCAACTGAGAGAGAGAGAGAGAGAGAGAGAGAGAGAGACATTAAATAAAAATACAAATTCATGTTCGTTTATCTTCAGGGGAATTAAGAGTCGACGTTTACTAATCATTCATTCATTTAGTTTCAATTCATTTTTAATTTTTAATTTTCTTCACTTATTCATATTTATCGTAAATTTATAATTAAAATTAAAGAAATTAATTTTATTGAGTTGAACAATATATATATATATATATAAAAGTTATCAGTCAGTTATAGAAATTTAATCACTTACAATTGGTAAAGTTGAACGAAATTCCAAGTATTGCACGCCGTCAGCGTAGAATTCCTCTAAAGCGTGATAATAATAGTCTGACCAATTTGGTATATAGAAGAGCAAGCCATCCAATAAAGCGAAAATTTTCATAAATTGCTGCCAAGCTTCGTTATTATCCATGAATTTTTCTGTCGGATATAAAGTTAATTGTTCGCGTAAGATATCGTCAACAGTTTGGGCTCCGTACGTGTGTCTTGCTTTTGACATTAATTCCCATTCACAATTATCGTTTAAGGCATCTTCGGGTTGTGTTTTAAAGAATTTCATATCAAATATTTCCAAGCTTTTTGTATCCTGACACAACCATAAGTTATCTCTGTAAGTCAATTCTATTAGAAAATCGGTGCTACAAAGAGCGGTATCGTGGGCATGTAATACAGCACCTTTGGGCATCATTGAAAGTAACGCAAATAAATTACTTTTTTTAATTTCTTCTAATACACTAAACAAATGCCTCGACGGTGCGAAAAGATGCGGTGTAGCTAAACCCTTTTCATACTCTTGCGTTTTCACTCTCATAATAAATTCATTGGCTAGCGTTTCGTTGGCATTCAAAATGACATCGTAACCCAAAACTCGCGACTGTTCATAGCTTAAGAATGCCTGACGCAGCGTATGATAGGCTTCCGGTGTGCTTCGATATTCAAACGGATTTAATGCCTGCACACTGGGTTGACTATAGGCTACTTTGCCGGCATTAATTCGATGCGCCTCGGATAGGATACAAGAAAAAAGAAACCAAAAGTAGTTCATGTTGTTTTTTGTTTTGCTTTGTTTTTGATTTTTTGCTTTTTGTTTTTTATTTTTCTTTTCGTTATAATCACTGGTGCTGCGTATTTAAGGCTTTGCCACCAACTAAATGCAAACATTAAAAGTGGTTATACCTAATGATGGCATAAAATAGATTTTCCGTTCCCTTCACGTTTTGATAATGACACGAACCGATCGTGTTTAAAGTAAGTTTCAAAACTTTAATATCAACAGAAGTGGGCTGATGACGTTCCCGCTCGGTGTTGTTATCTACAAAAACGTTAAAAATATTTAATAATTTTAAACGAACTATACACAAATTCACGTTCACACAAGCACGTATACAAGCGACTATGATATGAAATGCTTGCTTATATATGCCGCGCGAAAAAGCTTATCATAAATTGCAGACGAAAATATTCCAGCTTTACGAAATGGTCGCAATTCATTCAAAGAATAAAGAAATGAATAGCGATAATTCCAACGCCCTACATCTCTATAGAGTATAAGAGTGTATGCTTATATATCTCATTGGATGTAAGCTACGTAAGCGAACAAAGGAAGTGGAGGTAAAGGTCAAATATCGATGGCGATGGTTTATGAACTCTTAGAAATTGTCAAAAGCGCCGGACACCGGACATCGGACATCGGACATCGACTACTCATTACTTGCTTGTAATTCTTATGCGAACGCTAACAATGGTCCAAATCACAAAACATGAGACTGTATGAGACATCCTGTCGACTCGGAATATGTTTGCTATTGGCAGGTAAATGGTAAACGATAAACCAATGTTTAAATAAAATTATCTTCTAATCTTCTTCTTATATAAAAAAAATTTACTTATTCTACGAAAATCAATTATTTAATAAATTATGCAACTCATTAAAAATTTAATATTTTGTTTTTTTTTTTCGACAAGTGCACAATTTCCTATGAACATACAGGTTCGCTGCTTCTATTGGTCCGAAAGTAAACGTTCATAAAACACGCTTCTGATGATTTGAACGTTTCCATTATTTATGGCATATGATGCGTACATAGTTGGACGACATATAGAAATTTGATTTGAATTGATCATGGAAACGATGAAGCCACAGTTCCGTTTCGTGCATTTGTGGGATGAAGCTTATATTTGGTTTAATGCCTTCGCAACTAACGAATGTTGACCTCACTCATGGAAGGAAAACACATTTCACGTTTCTAAGAAGAATTAATTGCACCTGCTTAGAAATTAACCTTCAAATGTGGTAACTGGGCTGACGGTGGCACTTTTGAATATGACAACGAACAATGGTTACCCTCAGTGGAACATCCAAGGGAAACATGACTAGCCCAAATTAGAGGACCTCGATTTCGACGATCATAATCGGGTTATCATTATCAAGAATTCCAACTTGCTATACATATAGTGGCACGATCAACTTATTACGACAAAAGTTCAATGATCGCGTAAACTATAGAAATGCCTCTGGGAACTTGGCATGCAGTAGAGATCATGCAGTAGAACTCCAACTGTGGGGTTCGCATTGGCTCCATGACCTTGACCAATGAGATTATTTGCGTTATTGGTGAAATAACGAGCAGATTTATGTGGAAGAGAAGCTTGAAGAAAACTTGCTGCTCTGCTCTAAGGTTGAATTTTTACAGAGAATTGAAATCACAAAATCATTTTTAAATTTAAATGGCATGCGCCAATGGCCAAAATGGCTAAAGTGAAAGGAAACTTATGCTGATATTAAAAAATTAGAAAGAAAAGAAAAACCACTTGTTCGGGGCATAAATTCGCTTTATCCCCATCGCGAATACAGAAATCCCTGTAAACCGATCATATGTTTTCACATAATTTTCACATTGCTTTCACATAGTTATTCTGCAAGCCATGCAGACATTTTATCTATCAATCTCAAGTAATAGAGAGAAATATTTGGTTACAGTTAGCCATTCCTCTACTAAAGAAAGAAGCAGCAGAAATTTATCAATGAGAAAAAAATCCTTTCGATTCTATTAGCATTTCGTGACGATTCCCCCCAAGTATATTACTTTAATAGATGGGAATAGTTAGCGGACGTTCATCGTCCGCCATTGTTTACGCGATTGTTTGCGCAATACAGATCAGCTGCAACAAAGCGTAATTGCGAACATGTCGTACATCTTCGGGTACGTTAGTAGAATGAAATGGAAATCGAAAGTTATGTATGTCGAATCGAATGGAGCCAGACTTGAAATCTTAAATCTCGCAATCAATTTTCAATTCAATTGTTCCTCGTCTCAACAATAGTTTCCTTTTTTGCCTACAAGTGGTGTCCACGAATTTAGATAAAGTCCTTTCACCTTTCAAATAAAAAGAAGTATACGCGGGAAAATTTTATAATTTACAAAAGCCAAAAAAAATATATGTGCACATGTATTAAAAGTTTTTAAATTTAAAAAAAATTTTGATAATATTATCAAGCCAAACGAACAACGAATTTGACAAACCAATCATTTAAATACTTCTTCTTCAATTACTCGTCTTCGTTCCTTCCTTTACAAGTTCATATTCTTAAGTTCGCATATCCATTTAGACCACATTATCTCCCAAACGTGTAGAGCTACATCTTTTTCTGCTTCGCTCTTAGCGCTATGAACTATCGAATTACGTGCCAATTGCTTAAGAACTCTCAAATCAGATTCGCGCGGAGCAATCTTCATAAATGTTAAATAAAAATCATGCGTTATGGGACTGGCTTGCCACAATCCGGGATAATCAGAACTGATAATTAAAGGCAAGTTAAAAGTGAACAATATACTGGCGGGATGAAATCGTGAATTGCCCAAATTTTCCATATACTCGATTGATATCGGATTTATGACCAGACCGATATTCAGGCGATGTATTTGCCTTAGTATGTACGGATGTTGCATTAAAGCATAATTGAATGGCAAACGTTTACTGCCCAGCAAGTAAGCGTCAATTAAATTTTCATCATTGTCTAATTGATTACCGTAAACGTCATCGACCGTGAAATAAAAGTCCATACTGTCTTGCATATATATTAAACGTTCGCTGAAATCCCGCAAGGGCTTAGCAAAATAATCGTCAGAGATCAAATCCAAACCAGCCATGTAATCTTTGAACACCAACTAAAATCCACAACAAACTTATAGTCACTCTATATATATAAAAAAAAAAAAAAATGTCAAAATCAAATCTACCTTTAAGATTAATGCACCGCTCAGAAGCATTTCGACTTCGTTATCGTTCACGTTACGAGATGGTGTATAAATGACTTTTGTGCCGACAAACGAAGCATTATAAAATGCAACTGTTTCGGATGCTCTTTTTAAAGCAGCTAACGTTTCCAAATGCGGCAAACTGTGCCCAGTCAGATTATACAGCCTGGGCAAAATGGTACGAATTTCTATATATTGCACTCCGTCTTCGATGAACTCTTTGAACGCCTGTTCAAAATATATTTCCCATACGGGAGCATAGGATATTAAGCCTTTTAATAAACTTTTAATTTCTTTCAATCTTGCAGCGACCAATTTATGGTCAGTCGTAGTTATGATTAAATGATCTCTTATTTTTGCATCAACCACCTTCGCCCCGTGCATTCTACGCCATTCTTTAATCGGGTACCATGTGCACGTATTGGTAGTGTTTGTCTCATTTAAAAATTTTTGTGAAAATCGAAACTCGTGCAATTCCTTGTTACGAGCAACACATACCCACAAGTCCTGATAGTAGGTTAGACATTTTACAATAAAATCAACACTAGTCAAGCCCACGTCGTGGACATGCAATGCGGCGCCCTTGGGCATTTTACGCAGCACCTTATAAAGTAATGAACTTTCAATCTCGTCTCTTGTTTTGGAAAACCGATCGCTCAAACTGATATTCGTATCGTTAATCTCCCATTTCTGATATTCCAACCATTTTAAGAGCATAAGCTGTTCATTCGCTTTTTCTTCACACGTTGTCAACTCAATTCGATTCCCGAATCGATTATACGATTCATAATTCATAATATTATTTCTTTCCATTTCATAATGCAATATGCGTACGTAGTGCATGTCAACATAGCGTATTGAATACAAACGCAACAGGAGTACGATCGAACAGAAAATCAAAAGAAAAAATAAGGCGCGTGATCTTAATATGGAATAACTTGATCTTGTTTCCGGTACCGGCATATTTAATGGATTTAACGATGTTGAAAAGGATGATTTACCGTAAAACATATATACAAAATATTGCGAAAAGACTTCTCACGAATATATAGATTTTTAAATATTTAATATAATTAAGAAAATATTTAAGAAAAAACTTGAATTTTTTTCAAATATTTTTTCCTTTTCGAATATTTGACAAAAAAGACAATTTTTTCTTCTTTCATTGAAGAAAATTCTATATACTATGAAAATACCTTCTCCTATATATAACTTCAAAGTAGTTTTCTTCTTCTTTTTTTTTCTTCTTTCAAATACATTTAATTGAAATGCAAGAATTTGAATGTACTAAAAATGATTTTAATAAATAAATAAAGAATAATAAAAATGAAAAATTAAATAAAATAAGACAAAAAAAACTCTCCGAAAAAAATTGAATTAAATACGAATCTTAAATACTCCTTAAATATCGCCTAAGTTTGCTTGCCGCCTATTTGCAACTTGCTATATAGTGAATGCTTATGAAAGATTCCTTTTGATACCCATAATTTTCATTTCGTTTATTTCACAACGCATCTAACACCCAAAAGAAAACTTCAGAGACCCTATATATATATATACATATATATATAGCTATTATTAAATAATATGTTATAATTAATATTAGTATTAAAATATTTATTTTATTTCAAGTATTTATTAAAATATTTATTTTATTTATTTATATAAAATAATAATGATNAAATTAGTATATTTTAATGTAAAAATAATAAAGAATGAGAAGTTAATTTAAGGAATTCGGCAAAATTTTCTTCGCCTATACAAGATGACAAGTGATTAAATTTTGACTTTTGTGAGGTTTTATCTATCTTGCATATGGCAAGCAGAGCAGAATGCTTAAATTTATTGCATGCATTCCTCAAACGAAAATGTATTATCTGCCTAAACATGGTGAATATGATATGCATCGCGATATGGTGGCTCAGATTTTTCTTCATAATACCAGCGATATGAGTATCAAACAAAGGAACTTGGAGACTGGAATGAAAGAAGCTAAGTGCTGCGTTAATTCTAAATTAATTGTGGTGGTCGTTGTAATTTAGTGGATAAATGTGTTCTTATAAGTACTTAATAATAAAGTGTTTTGGTTATAATTTAACTATGGTGGAGGTCTTGGACATTGGAAACCAATTTAGAAAAAACAAAATTCCTTGGACATTAAATTCTTAAGTGGACCAAGCGTTTATGTGGTGGGTATGTGAGATTCGGCTCCCGCAAGTATCATTTCCTTACTTGTTCCTTATTCGATTTAATATAACTCTTTTTTCTTTTTTTGCTTTTCTTGTTGTCATTAATATTCCAAATATTATAAGAAATTACTAATTGAAACGTAAAAAGGGAGGAATCGGTATTCAAATCTAATAGTAGCAACAAATTTATAACACTACAGTAATGCCAGAGTAATAAAGAATGCGATGAGCAAAATGAAACAAACGAAATTAATAAATTTCTGACCATATAGTGCAGGCTTGAATTTTGCTCACAAAAATTAAGACAGAGAGGAATACCGATTTAAATTTATCTGCATTCCGAATGAGCTGCATTATGGATGGTAAACCGTGCCAGAGACGTTTATTATTCGTATAGAATTGCTAGTCAGATACTTTTGCTCGAGCTTGCAGTTGCATAGTTTTGCACCCTCTACAAGACCTCACTTCGTTCACTCCAAGGAATAGAATGGATTTTATAAAATCGCTTCAATATATGCACACATTTAGCTATTTTTTAAAAATATCTTAACCTTTCTTTGGCTTACAAAATCGGATTCATTATATAATTCACGCCTATAAGGAAGTGTTTTCACTAAATATCTTTTTACTAACACGTAACGCTATTGATAATCTTGTACTTTCTTCCATGATCGGCACATGAGACGCTATTCTTGAAAGTAAAAAATAGATTATTGGCAGTCTTCTATGTCAATATCTCTCAATCATTAGTATTACGCCCATTAAGAAAAGAATTCGATAAATATTTTGCGCGAGAAAACGGCTTACGTGCTTGTTAGGAATTTAATATAAATCTGTTCTGCTATTAAGTCAGAATAACTGCTTGTAAAAAGCCAAAAAAAGAAAGAAAAAAACAAAAAGTCAGACAAAGACATCAATTACATATCCTGTCCTTGAATACAAAAGATCCCTTTACGGGATCTGGAACCGTATTTTATTTATTAGGCCTTTGCATATATTTTGATCATTTTTCTCTTGACAGAGGCATTTACTAAGAAAAACTGCCACAATGTGAACTAATAAAAATATATTTCATTATTTTCTACAACTCTTTTCATCTTTCTAGCAATAAGGCGATGCCGTGTCGGAAAAACTATATTGGTTCGGCAGCGGTCCCATCATCGATTTATTTTCGCACTTCTTCAGCATTTCGAAACCACGTGCCATCTAAGCCAAGTGCCAAGCCAAGCAGGCGCTATATCTGGTGAGTACGCCGGGTGCGACAGAACTTCCCATTCGAGATGCAACAGTGCATTCTTAACAGCTCTTGCAACGTGCGGCCGAGCATTGTCATGCAAGTGGATGACTTTGCGCCTGTTAAGCGCCATTGCTGCTCGTTTTTGCAACAATACAGCGTTCGATTTATTCAATTGACGTCGCTATACATCTGCAGTGACAGTTTCATTCGGTTTTAGCAGCTCATGACACACCTCGCTGATCCCAGCCATGAATATTCCGCTTCGGTGTCGATGGGGATGGCTTTCCTGGACCTAACTATGACTTTTTGCTGGGGATTGTCACAGTAGACCCGCTTTTTATCATCAGCCAAAATACGCCGTACGCTCTTTTTTTTTTTGCCTAGCAAGGAATATAACCGCGATGTTGGAAGGGTTCGAAATGCTATTATCAGTTAATTCGTTTGGTAGGCATTGTTCCTCCTTCTCTTCTTCCCATCTTTCCCATCGCATGTGAATGTCTAGAAACAGGTGAGTCATTAACTGCTAAGCTGTTCGAAAATTGTTCGAGAGTTTGAGCTGGATTTTCATCCAATCATTGTCTTCGAACTTTTTTGGTCCTCCAGGCCGTTCTTTGTCATCGACGTCAAATTCGCGACTTTTAAACCATTGAAGCCATAACCGACAATTGGGTTATGATGGAGCAGCATCACTATAAGTTTCTAAAGGTGTTTGAATGAATATCGAAAATCAATTTTGAGGATTCCATAATTGGCATCTATATACACTGAACAACCCAATAATATTAAATGGAAAAATGTTACTTTATGTAGCGAAAGGTAAAAATCATCGAATTTAACCGTTGTGGATATTGATATTCCGCATGACTTTATTATGTTCATCAAGGGAAATCGCTGATTGACATATATGCAAGAGCCGATTATTTATTTTTTCTTTTTTTAGAACCCAACCAACGATGGGGACTAAACATTCTAAAGAGAGCACAGTTTGATTGTGATTTATTTATGGTCGTAGCTCAATCGGTAAAGAGATATCAATTACCGAGGGGGCATACGCCCACCACATTGCGGTCATTCGATATGTCTACGTGCAGGTATACTGGGTGACGCTTAAAATATTGATTTAACAAAAAAAAAAAAAAAAAATTTGAAAAATCCGAGGATATTAACATGACTTCCCTTGTAGAATACCAAACAGATGCTCGTTCGCTTCGTTTTATGGAATGGACAAGGCCGTGTAACACCATTTAAACTATTTTATAACAATAAAAAGAAAAACAGACAGACAGATTCTCAAGAATGGGAAAATAAATCTAAATTCAAAATCGAAAAATGATTCTGAAAAGGCATGTCTATCTCAAGTCCGTCTCGGTGTTGTGTACATCCTCAGAAAGTTAACATACCCCCCTTGTAACAAAAAGGGATACTAGGTATAGAAAAGCGTAATGTGACGTAAACACTTATAGGACTTCATTATTCAATGTTACCTTTTGTAATAAGCGATCTTGTTGATCTTAATTGATTGATTGCCATTAACTTTTTATTCGTTATTCTTATTTTGGTTTTTATTATTATTATTGGACATATACTTGAAAGCAGTTTTACGAAATGTCTTGAAAATTTTTTCAAAAATTATTTGAAGCATTCTTCTTATATGTATATGCCAAAAAAAAAATACGAATATCAAAAAAAAAATTTTCAATCCAAATATCAAAATTTTTCGTATCCATTAAATAATTTACATTTTCTACACAAAAAAATATTTAAAAGAAAATCCCCATAAAACAGTGCATCTCTTACGTTTCGGTAGCAGCAGATTTATGAAAATTTTTGCGTTACATTTTAAAAAGTTATTGTGAGAAATAGAAAATTATAAGTCACACCGCACATGCACGCACAACTCACGTAAATTGCATTAAGTCGATGTAAGTTAGAAGGCATCTTGAGAAGCACTGGATTTTGAAAATTTCATTCTTAATCTCTTAGCAACGTGATTGCTTAGCATACGTTAAGGTAAAAAAGAGAAAGCACGCACACCTGTTTTTTACTATTCAAATATTTTACAATGAGTTTATTTCAGATGGGCCAAGGTGCGAGAAGCCGTGCTGTTGGTAGCTCTCCGCAAAGAAAGGTGAAAATATTTAAATATGATGACGCTATTGTGTCT
Organism: Glossina austeni; assembly: GCA_000688735.1. Lineage (NCBI taxonomy): Eukaryota > Metazoa > Arthropoda > Insecta > Diptera > Glossinidae > Glossina > Glossina austeni. The sequence goes on from KK502402.1 coordinate 4,446,215, forward strand.
AGCAATTATTTTAATTGTTTAATTGTCTTAAAACTATCTTTAGGACAATTGCGTAGTTGGCAATGATACTACCATAGAGTCTCGTAATTCGCCGGGGCGAAAGTTAACACCTGAAGAGCTCAGGGTTTTTGATATGGCAAGTCCTCAAGTAAGCAGAAAACTTCGAAAGTGATCGCTTGAAAAATTTTATTTCTATTTCAGAAATTACATAGTATTTCGTCTGTTATCTAACTTTTTAGGCAGCATCCCGTAATGCTTCTGCGAACATGCCCCCTCCTTCAAGAGATTCATCACCGCCCAGGCAAAGTCCCAAGGCTTCCTATCCGATATATAATGCAACACGTACCAATTTAGGACGTCCTGCTCGAATGGGTACACCGCAAACTAGAAGAAACGCAAGCCTACCTACACCTGAAGATCGTACTCCGGTCACGGTTCGTATAAAGTTTTTATAAAACTATCTTACGCATGATATTTAACATTTACTTTTTTTTTTATTACATAGCCTCCGCAATCTTCGCAGGTAATTTCAAATTTGATCTCATAAAGCATGATAGTGTAAAAGTAAAAGAAATAAATTATTTTATTAACCTTATCGTTACAGTACGGAAGTTACAATATACCCATGGCCAATATTGATTACTATGGCAGACAGGTAAAATGATATTGTTTCTAAAAATTGCTCTCGAATGTTCACAATGAATCACTCGCAGCCGGCTTCATCATGCCCCCCCGGTAGAGGAGGACGGCCTGCTTATAGACCACATATAGCAGGAGCAAAAGCCCCTTCAATTTCGTCTAGTGTAAGAAAAAATTTTCGTTTACATTAATGAGAAAAACCGAATCAAGGAGAATTTTTTACGTAGGGGAGAGTCCGACTACTTCCACCAGCAACAGGCTACGGTGCATTGGCTAAAAAACTGCCACCTGCCATTATGCCAGTAGCAAAAAGTGTAAGAATTTTTATACGCCCTTAGGATTATCCCGGTCGATTCGAAAGTATTTTTTCTTTATAGTCGAAAATTGAAACACCCACAAGCTACGATCAAGTCGTAGCTGCAAGAGCACGCAACGTATATGGCGAAGCTCCGGATTATCCCAAATCGCCTCAAGTACATTTTTAGTATTATTTTAAGCTTTTATCTCAAAACGGATTTTTTGCAGGAGTGTCCTTCTCCAAGCGGGATGACCCCAAGACGTTCTGCTACGACGAGAAATCTAGGTGAATGCGTCTTTGGACATACCACGTCTACGACTACGGTATATGGTACTTAATAAAATTTTATGTGTAACATTCTTAAACATGCTCATAATAGGTTAGAAGTGATTCGCCATTAATACCCGGAGCTAGAGGGCAAGCACCTTATAATGTCGTTCATACAAGTCAGAACAAAGTAAGAGCAACGCAAAATTTTATTTTTCCTTTGAATTTCAATTAAATTTATTGTAGAAATATTATACACCGCCAGACGGGCCACCAGTAACCAGCGTGCAATGTCGTACAGTTAGAGTTAAACCACCAACTCAACCACTAATAGAGCTTTTTTCTGGATCGACTGCGCAACCGCCATTACCACAGGTAAGGATTTTGAATGGGTTAATAACAAGTGAATTTTCCAACGGCGAACAGTCATTCTTAGAAAGGTAACTATAATTCATTACAGCCTGGTCGAAGCCCTGCACTTACTCCTGGCCAGACCCCCATACGGCTTATGTTACCCACCGCTGCACAAGCACCACAAAGATCTCAACCATATTACGAAGAATCTGGAGGGAAATCACGCAGCCAGGTTTCTATTGGTGATTTTTATTACGAATACAGAGATCGATCAAAATTTTTTACAGACGGGAGAACGGGGAACATGTCCTGGACTAGCTAGAAGACAGCCACTACAGGCTATTGGAGCTCCTCAGGGCAAATCAGGCGTAAGCATACTTTACATAATAGTCTACTGTTTACAAAAAGTCAAAACATTCCATGTTCAGACAAGTCCTAGGCCTTCCCCTTGTCCTATCCCCCTAGGGACAACGCAGTCTCGTCCGCAAGAAGATAGAGGAAGACAACCTGCTATTGAGTTTTCTAGCGATAAACCACGTGAACAGGTAACACGTTAAAACAAGTACTACTATGCGTTTTATAATTGAAACGGTGTTGCAGTCAAGCGGGCGAGCCCCCAATGAAAATTACGGTGGGTATATTGTCAGACGTTCACCTTCTCCCCCTCGGTCGGCACTATCTTGCCCGCGAAAACAATTACCAACTTTCGAGGGTGCTGGTGACAAATCGCGCAGTCAGGTTTGAAATTGCTATCCATCTTAACTTATCAGAAAATTAATTTTAAAACGTTAAAGTCGGCGCTTCGAGCACTCGAGATTGTCCTAGCAGAACCATCACGATCTATTGGTGATTTTGTTACCGCAAAATCGCGCGGTGCCTCTCCACAAAGAGAAGCGGGACGCAGCGAAGCAAGTCCCGCTGCTCCATCGCCGATCAATCAGGTTTAAATTTGTAAGAATACAATTTAAGTAAGTAATTAAAGTGAATCTTTCGTAGGCCGGGAGCAGCAAAGCATCTTCACCTGCTAATAAAGCGAGCCCCGACAACGCCCCCTCCCGGGTAAATATAAACTCGGTTTGAAATTTTGCAGAGAGGGTTATGCTCGTTTTAATATTTCATTTTTTTTTTTTTCGTCCTCGTAGTCGGAATCTCCTACTGGTAATAACACCGGCTGGATTGTTGCAGACCATCTTATCGGGGTAATGAAATTTACTTTAATCACTTCTCTTGAAAGCTTGAAGGAAAAATGTGCGTCTATCTAAATCTATTTCAGGCACTCGAAGATTTTATAAACTTTATGCCGCCCATAAGTTCAACAGATGTAAGTTTTCATCCTTTGCACTCTTTATTCGTTACAGCCGCTTATTAAAACATTAATATATTCGCAGGATTTAAAAAGTTGTCCTCGGGCATTAGATGTAAGTGCCCGCGTTATTTTTCTCCATAATTTCAGTTGAAATATATTCAAAAATTACATTTTCTTTCTAACATAGCCGCTGAAGACACCTCAGCCTGAATACGAATCGCCAGTTCTTCGTGGGAGATCACGTGAAGCCCAAGCAGATCCCTCTTCGGTAATAAAAATTTAATTTCGATATTTTTTGCTAACCCAAATCACCACTAAGTGTATTTTTCTTCTTCTTCATCTAAATCTTCCAAAGAGTTTTAGTCCAAACGTGCGTGGTGCTGGCCCCTATAACCAGGTTAACCAGGTATATAAGTCAAACAGGAAGACAATAATATTTACATGAATTCTACCAGAATTATTTTATAAATCCACACAATAGAGTTCAGCTAACAAAAATTTTGCACGCTTCTGGTTGTTTATGTATATGTAAAACACTTTCTCATTTCATTTCATTGACAATTTTTTTTTTTTTGTTTACAATAGCAGCAAGCATCAGAATGCGAAGAAATGATAGAGCAACGGATAGCAGATTTACGTAGTTTGCCTTTACTTGAAGATGATCCGGTGTATCATCTCGGTCGAACACTTAATACAGACGAACACATTATACTCGATGAGATTCTTGAAGATGAGATACGTGAAATACCAGGATATCAGGTATGGCTTCAAAATTTTCTCGATTTTCTCTTTTTTTTTTTTTTTTTTTTTATTGCATTTTATACGCATCGCTATATATTGAAGAAATTTTGTTGCATCAATAGGCGGAGTTTTGCTTTCATTTCTTATTAGAAAACATTGTTAAGCGAAAATAAAAGTTCTACGAAATGGCACACTTTTCGCGTTAAGATGCAAAAACTCTATCGAAATCTTCATTCATTTTAGACATGAGTTGCTGAACTTGTTGAGTCAAAAAAAAAAAAAAAATGCAGCTTTTATTGTAAGCGTTCACTTGAGAAATCCTTTTCGATACATTTAATCCACCTTCCATCGATTTCTGATTTTTGAACTTGACATCCATCGAATCGTTACGCTTTTACTGTTTACCTATGCATTTATATTTTTAAGATCTAAGATCTAAAGATATTTTAATGATGAAACTGTTTTAATAAACTTTTATTTTTTTGCGAATAAACATTAAAATTTCCTATGCAGCATTGGCCTCATCCAATGCCGCAAATTATGATAAGCGAAACTGAAATCTCCTATCATCCGGTAAGTATTATGTGAATATTTCCGTAAGCTTTCCTTTTCCGATTTCATAAATTTTACTTCAGAGTCCGGAAAGCGGAGAAACCGCCCCTGAAAAACCAATGGCATATCTACAGGTGAGAGAAAGAGAGAGAGTGAGAGAGGGGGGGAGATGTTGTTTTATTTAAATAGAAATTGGCGGCACATTAATTGCTTTCTAATTGCTTTAGATATTACCTGGTCAAACTCCAAGGAAAGAAAGACGTACTGAAGATAAGTCGACGTTGGTGAGTGTGCGGATGTTGCTTGCAAACAACACTTAAAGTTTCGATGCAACAATGAAATAAATTATTATAAAAAATATATGTACTTAGGCTCAAGCTGAAAATGTTTCCGCGCCTGCCCCAACGACTAGGCCAGCCGAGCAGGAATTGGATAAACCAAATATCTTCAAAAGTATAGTCAAAAAAATAGGCATCACAATGGAAATTCTCTCTAAGTTGATACATGGACGACAAGCAGGTGACTCATCATCACAAACTAATAAGCCGGATGTAAGTGATAAAAGTGATTTGTATTTTCCGACCAAAAGTCGAAAGAATCTTTATTTCGTTGTATACGAATGCCAATCGAATGCCAATCCAACTGCCACTCAGATCTATTATTACGTTTCTTACACTGTAATCACGTATATAACTTTCCCGCAATATGTCAATTATTAGCCAGTCACACTGTTTGCTTAGAAACTTAGAAACCTCTTTCATAACTTCAACTATTTATATTTCTTTTATAACTTGATAGCAATCATGCGCAAATGCGTTTTCCAAGAAACCACATGCGTCCTGTGCTTTAGTGAAAGAAAAGGTAAATAGAATTTATGCTATAGAATATCGTAAGTACATTGTATAAGAAACACATTTGTTTGATTGTCATTATTAGGGTCCTAATATAAAGAATTTGTACACCGAAGAAGAGCCTGATGTAAGATATTTTTCATTAATTATTTCATATCGGTTAATATAATAAATCCGTGCAATGCTTTTGTGTTATTGTTATTGATTTAATTGAAGAAGAACTATCGAAAAATATTATTTGCAGGACGATGTGGAATTACCTGAATCATATAAGGCGTGTGCGAATGCTAAAAAATGCGGTCGTATTAAATTTGATAAATTTAATCACTGCGATGGTAAAAGAGCATAAACAACATAATTTTTTCAATGTGTAACCAAGCGTTTTGTTCATTTAGATGTTGCGGTGAATACAGCGACCCGGCAAATGCAAATTAAGGAATTAGTAATGGATAATTATTGTCCTGGCGCTATACAAGAAGCAATTGACGGTAAAGAAGACTTCAATGCTGTCGCATTCGAGTTGGCTAGGGTTCCGTGTACAATTGATGAGAAAGCTTGCACAAATGCTCCAGCAGAAGAGCCTCTTAGTATTATCGAAGCATTTGCAATGCGTATCGATATCGAACGTGAAGGAATGAAAAAGGGATTGAAAAAAGACGCATCGGAGGAAGAGTAAATTTTAAATTTGCCCTTAATAATCACCCAAAAAAAAAGAACAAAAACAAAGATTTATAAATAAATTTATTTCCATTACCTATAGAATAAAGTCGTCATTGCGCAAATACTTCGAAAGCGAACATAATCCTACCGATTTAAATACCTCGATAAATAGTCTATTAATGGCCGAAGCGTTAACGGATGTTGCTGTAGCAAAGGTATGTTGCCAGCAACAAACCATGAGTTCTTCTTTTAGTTTTAGTTGTTTTTTAAATCAGGCAAGCAAAACAGTCACCTTTGAAGCCGACGTACAAAAGTGGGCCAGCTCTGTTCCTGATAATCCAAACATCAAACTAGTGTCATATACGGCCACTACGAAACCCGTAACATTAGAAGCAAGCCCAGAACAACCAGCACCAACAGCAAAAACGCTCGATCCATCGTAAAAATGTTTTCATAGCAATTTCAAAATGCTTTTTTTTGCCGAAACTATTCTATTGAAACGAACTTACACTTTGATAATTTCTATATTTAGGTTTATGCATATGTATGTACATATATTTTTCTCTTCAATAATTCTAGTCTTAATATCTCTACCGAGTACACTCAGTACATTTCTGTTTTTCGGATAATAAAACAAAATCAACTTTTGGAATAATTTAATCGATATGTGTGTATATATGTTCATATCAAGCTTGTTCACAATCAAGTTTCGGTTATTTTTAATTATTTATTCAATGATTTCGAAACAGTTTTTTCAAGACAATTGCTTTGGAATTTTTAAAAATACATTCATTTTAATGGTTTATTGTCTCTCTTTCAAGATGTTCCGCAGCAAGACTCGTACGCCCAAAGCGCATCTTTTTTTTTACAATTTCATTTTATGCCCTCAAGCCACAATATCAATATCGTTCATGTTATATAATTTTATATAATTTTAACTTCGCGGTGTTTAAGATCGGGCGAATATTACTTTGGCGGCTGCTGGTAACAACAAAAAATGAATTGTTCAACCGCTGACCGCGAATCGAGTTTGGCGTCTTCAAACGCGTCAGACGCTCGGATTCATTTCTATTTATTGCATTTTCACCGCTTATGATAACAACAATCCAACTTGTCTTGAAAGTTTTTGCTACTTATCGCTAGATTAGATGAAAGCTTCGTAGCTTCTCATTTCCCGGCATTTGCGTATCGAAAGACATAGATAGAGGCATGTAGATGAGACCAAGATTGTTGTTGTTTTTTTCTTTTCTTTTCTTTTCGATTAAAAAAGTTGCAAGGTCGTGTAAGCAATTTTAATCGAGAGACTAATCCATTCACGCAAATCAAGATTATATCAGGAGTAATAAAATTTAATAAAGTTTAGTTTTCTTACGTCGAGGTATCAAGTTATTTGCTCTCTTTGGCTGATCTATTATCGTCGATGTCAGCGTCAGAGCCCATGACGGTTATTTCTTCTTTCAATGCCTTTTATTAACTTGCAATACTAATACTAAGCAGATGAGCCTTGCAGCACTTACACACAAACAAACAATGAGAAGAGATTTAAGATAAGTAGTTTGCTCTCGATGCAATGCAAGAGTTTTTTTTTTTTTTATTTATTTATTTTTGTTTTTTTTTTTTTTGTCTTTTTAAAGAGTATGAAATATAAAATAAATACTCAAAATAAAAGAAAAAAAAAAAAACAAAAAAAAACAAACAAAGACAAAAGATTTACGCTCTTTTATAAAGAAAACCTAATAACAAAAGCTAAAGAAATTGCAGTCATTATTAAACAATTGATAAAAGCAAAAATCATGAACACAACAAGAACAAAGAATTGTTGAATTAATTTAAGTCGAATGTTTTGCACTCGACGAACAAGAAAATAATTATGTGAATGTGTTTATATACACAACATTCAAACGAAATTGACGTTGATGCAATCCAATGACATTGATTTAATTCATTCGTATGCTGAATCTGGATATTAGGTATTCGGAATGCATCCTATTAAAATGCGCAAACGCCCACGTCAAAGTGGTTCAAATACCATAACGTAACCTATAAAACTAATAAGAGATGTATAGTTTCTTAAAACTTACGTTACGGAGCATATTTCTACTACTGTGTACAAAAGGTATTAAACCGTCTTCAACGTCTATAAGCCCGATGTTAATATGATGTAGTCAAGGTCGATTTAGCTATGTCCGTCTGTTTGTCTATTTGCAAAAATACGATTACAATCTCAAAATTTTGTATGGGAAGACACATCTGGTGTTAAGATTTCTCCTTACAAAGGACAAATGAAGCCAAGCAAGCAATCGACCAGCCAATCGACGTATGGGTCCATCCGGAATATAAAATTGTTATTATTATATATGTATGTATGTATGTATGTATGTATGTATGTGTTTGTTTGTGTGTATGTGTGTGTGTGTGTGTGGGTGTGTGCAGCCGTAATTATCATAATTTGTTGAAGACGTCTTTCGCTTCCTTCTCAACGTAAATTAGTTAGTGATGGCGATAAAAAAAGTTCGCTCTCTAATCTGCATATAATCACTCTCTTCGATTTTAAAGGAAGTAATGAACTGAGCATACCGGCATATTATTGTCGAACGGTAGTAGTATACAAGCAAACAAAACAACAACAAAAAGAGAATCGTAAATATAAACGAAGCACTCACTAAAAAAGATTTAATAAATACTAAGTGCGGTAAGTTATTAAACATTATTCATTTTATATATCGCATACCGCATGTCGCAAATTGCATCTCGCATCTCGCATATCGCATATTGTACACTTAAGCAATTACACTTAAGTAATTAAGTAAAATAAATGGATTCGGTTTAGCGTAATGTTAAAATTTTGCGAAACAATTTCAATTAATTTTAAAAAATTACTTTTAATTTTATTTATTTAAAATTATTATTTAATTAATTACCTCGTTTTGGCGATGTTATGCGATTATGTTACCGTTATTCGCAACTTTAATATGTTTGTATTTTTACGTTATTCTTTTATAAAAACAAAAAAAAAACGTTTTATTTAATCTCAGCGTTCGTCGTCAGTACGCAAAAACCATTTATTATAGACTAACAGTAACATGTCTTTGAATCTTAATAAATAGAATAAATAAATATCTGTTGTGTGTTAACATATTATTAATAGTCAAAATTTTCACAAGTTTACACTTACACACACGCAATGGGCAATGCAATGGGCGCCTCTTGTGAGTAATATAGGAAAGAGTATATATTTATATATATATATATATATATATATATATGTTTATTATGACACTGCTTTAACAAATGAAAGAGAGAGAAGCAATACAAAGGCAAACTTAAGCAAAATCAAAGAGAATGAGTTCGCTACTGCAATTTGGTGCAGAAAAAACACAAAGGCAACTAAATAACAAGATACGGCAAGAAATTTTTTTAAATATATATATATATATGCAAAAGGTAAGAAAATCTCAGGAACTTTTCATATTTCGATTATCAATGGCTTAAGTAACGCTGTTAATTGATTGCTTACTACTCTGCCTCCTTGTCTTTATAACGGGTTTCTTAGTCATTAGACATTAGACTGTATTGTTGACAAAGGAAAACTGCTGCGCGATATGCGTGATAGGTGTATGCGTACGAAAAAACGAAAGCCAACATAGACTAGGTAGCAAATGTAACTCGTTATCGTTTCATTATTATTATTATTAATATTATTGCAATTAATTTAGCCAGAGAAATAAAAAAGTTTTGAAGCACTAGCAACTAAGGCTTGCGGCTTTCCTGCAAATTTGACTTGATATTTGAACCCACACGCATTGAGAGCCTTTGCGTACAGGGCCACTCAAACGGTGTATGTTCGTTTCATCTTTTATTTCTTATTTTCTTGCTTTAATAAATTAAATGTCAATACAAGTTTTCTATAATTCATCTTTATTTCCTAAAATATATTCAAAATATTTGATTTGACAATTTGCCACATCTAATATAAGCTATTGAGCAAAGCGTATTATCGCCCATTTATTTACCCAAATTATATTTATATAAAATAAGTGCTTGCATATATATCGATCAGCGATTTCCCTTGGTGAAAATGATAAAGTCACGCGGAATATCAATATCCACAACGATTAAATTCGATGATTTTAAATTTTCGCTACATAAAGTAACATTTTTCCATTTAATATTATTGGGTTGTTCAGTGTATATAGATGCCAATTATGGAATCCTCAAAATTGATTTTCGATATTCATTCAAACACCTTTAGAAACTTATAGTGATGCTGCTCCATCATAACCCAATTGTCGGTTATGGCTTCAATGGTTTAAAAGTCGCGAATTTGACGTCGATGACAAAGAACGGCCTGGAGGACCAAAAAAGTTCGAAGACAATGATTGGATGAAAATCCAGCTCAAACTCTCGAACAATTTTCGAACAGCTTAGCAGTTAATGACTCACCTGTTTCTAGACATTTACATGCGATGGGAAAGATGGGAAGAAGAGAAGGAGGAACAATGCCTACCAAACGAATTAACTGATAATAGCATTTCGAACCCTTCCAACATCGCGGTTATATTCCTTGCTAGGCAAAAAAAAAAGAGTGTACGGTGTATTTTGGCTGATGATAAAAAGCGGGTCTACTGTGACAATCCCAAGCAAAAAGTCATAGTTAGGTCCAGGAAAGCCATCCCCATCGACACCGAAGCGGAATATTCATGGCTGGGATCAGCGAGGTGTGTCATGAGCTGCTAAAACCGAATGAAACTGTCACTGCAGATGTATAGCGACGTCAATTGAATAAATCGAACGCTGTATTGTTGCCAAAACGAGCAGCAATGGCGCTTAACAGGCGCAAAGTCATCCACTTGCATGACAATGCTCGGCCGCACGTTGCAAGAGCTGTTAAGAATGCACTGTTGCATCTCGAACGAGAAGTTCTGTCGCACCCGGCGTACTCACCAGATATAGCGCCTGCTTGGCTTGGCACTTGGCTTAGATGGCACGTGGTTTCGAAACGCTGAAGAAGTGCGAAAATAAATCGATGATGGGACCGCTGCCAAACCAATATAGTTTTTCCGACACGGCATCGCCTTATTGCTAGAAAGATGAAAAGAGTTGTAGAAAATAATGAAATATATTTTTATTAGTTCACATTGTGGCAGTTTTTCTTAGTAAATGCCTCTGTCAAGAGAAAAATGATCAAAATATATGCAAAGGCCTAATAAATAAAATACGGTTCCAGATCCCGTAAAGGGATCTTTTGTATTCAAGGACAGGATATGTAATTGACTGTAATTGTCTGACTTTTTGTTTTTTTCTTGCTTTATTTGGCGTTATTCTGACTTAATAGCAGAACAGATTTATATTAAATTCCTAACAAGCACGTAAGCCGTTTTCTCGCGCAAAATATTTATCGAATTCTTCTCTTAATGGGCGTAATACTAATGATTGAGAAATATTGACATAGAAGACTGCCAATAATCTATTTTTTACTTTCAAAAATATCGTCCCATGTCCCGATCATATGAACAATCGTAGTTGGAAGAACGTACAAGATTATGAATACAATTTTTATCTGTACAATTTTGTCCAAAGGTGTGTCGAAATCGTGCCTTACAAGCATCGTGTTAAGCGGGGGAGACCTGTGCTTCTTATTATTTTATATAAACACTTTCTTGCTTTTAAAATTCTTTGCCTGTTATTTAATTTATAACAACGTCATCCTATAATTTTCAGTTTGGTTGATTCAATTGAAATCCTGTTATAGCTGAATTTTATGTAGGGTGTTTTGGTAAAAGGCTTCATTTTACATTTCGCACCATCATTGACCCATCAACATAAAAATGTCAATGCGATTATATATGTTAAGCAAAAAGTAGAGCATCCATTGCTTATGCATTGATTATGTGCTGGAAGCACATGAACATAATTGTACTCAACGATGAGACTTATTTTCATCTGCCTGGTTGCATATACACGGAAAACTGTCGCATCTGTCGCATCTGTGACACTAAAATCACAAGGGAAATATTTAAACGTTTTCACCGATCACAACTGGTGACGGTTTAGTGTTATTTTTCTGTTAAAGCTTTAATTGAATCCCACTTTTCCACCAAGTCTACCCATTAAACTCCTTTTTAGTGCATTGGTTGCACCACACCGAACAATGGTGACGGACTTCTTGGTTCACCTGGGATTTGTGCTATGCCTATGGCACATATGGCTAATAAATGCTATATAACTTTAATTTGGAATAAAATCAAAATAATAAAAGATATCGATATGATTCTCTCTTTATTTATTTGAGATATTAGTCCATGATATAAACTATCCTTTGCTTGGTCCACTATTAAGCCGCTTAATTACTTTATTGATAGCTACAAACTAGATAATGCAGCCAGATGTAATGACTTGGTGGTGATCCTTGATCCAAAGTTCATATTGCATTTAAATATTGAATTATGTGTCAATAAAACTAAATCGCGTCTGGTGCGTAACTGAATCGGTACAAAGAAGCTTTTCACTTTTTGCACTACTGGGCTTAGGCCGATATTCTTCCGTCTTATGATGATAGATTGATGATCACTAACCTTCCCACACTAGAAAATAGAAACGTGATGTTGGGGGTTATCTTTATTCTCAAATTTGATTACAGGTACAATATCTTCCCCGTTTTTACGTCAGAGGATCTCATTTAATGTGCCTTTAATGTGTAGATTTACGAAGCCTGGTAGACGATTGTGAAGCAATTTACTTATCACACTGTCGCATAAGGTGCCAGCTTCGGAACCCTTCTATGATGTGTAATACTAATCTCTTCCGCTTGAACCATCACTGGATTCCGTGCATCTCATCAAGACAGTTATTTACACCGCTTATCGTAGCTGAATAAATAAATAAATAAATGAATGATGTTTTTATTTAAAAGCGATTTCATATATAAATGACGGCCTATAAATTTACATAGAAATTAAACTTGAGAAAATTATTATTTACCGACTTTCTTACATAAATCTGCTCTTATTTCCCCAACAACACGAATAATCAAATCCTTGGGAATTTGTGTCTTATTGAAGAAAGCGCATACCAATGACTTACCATAATTTCTAAAAAAAAAAAGCTAGCAAGAACATTATAGTCGCGCAAGGTCGAGCTTTCGATACCACTTCGCACCACTTCGCTTATCTATGGGACTAGCTTAACCTTTACCACAAGTGGCGTACGGTATAAAAATCCAACGGAGTTATGAGAATAACATAAATAGTATCAGTCAGCTCTTACGTAATCGTCCTGTATGCATATATATATATATATATATATACATATATGATGTGGGATGGATGACGCATAGTGCCATCTTGTTTCTTTGTTTTTAGGGGTGCACGCACGCCTAAGCGGTAACGGTAAGAAATAGGTACGAAAGAGAAAGAGATAGGGGATAGGGGACAGCTTAGCGTAGTTGTATACGTAATCCGTACCGATTGAATTCTCACTACAGTTGTCTCCAAAGTAAACTCCATCGTATTAAGATTTGAAATCGGGAACACTGACTTGATATTTTCGATGTTTACCTTCTCCGCAACTCATGCGGATTGTCAAGACCATTTGAAAATATATAATTCCTTGAGATTAGTTTGCAGTTCGTTAAATTTATTTAGGAAAGAAACGTTAGGATATTCATAAAAACGATAATTATGCAAAATAAGGCTCACATTTTATAAAAAATGTGATATTTTCTACGTTGGGTTACATTCGTTTAATGGATTTTACTTTTCACGTTTTGAAATGAATCGCTCATCTCATAGTAGGTGATCAGGTCAAGTAATAGTGGTGAGTCATTGCATTGTTGTTTTCCGTGAAAACTAATAGACACCGAGTGTGACTGTACTAAGGTACACAGGAAACAGAAGCCTCACCTTTCTTTCCACTTGATCAAAAAACTCACCAAAACATTACAGCCGTGACGCAATAGCAACACAATTTAAAAAAACAAAAAATTATATATAATTTTTTATTTTTTTATTAATTAATTTTTTATTATTATTATAAATAATTTTTTAATTTTTTAATTTATTTAAATTTCACTTAGTTGGTAAACAAAATTAAATTGAAACATTTCTTCGTATTTCATATTTTCAAAATAATTTTCAATTTCATGTAATTTCGTTAAACAATCGTTTATTTGAGCTTCACTCTGCTCTACTACTAATAATGATTATAAATGTTTACTCGCAAATTAAATTTTAATTTTTAGTAACAAAACTTTTCACTCAAATGTAGATACAATTTTTCCCCTTTTTTTTTTTTTTTTTTTTAATTATAACTTCAAAATGTTTTTAAATGAAAACAAAACTAATGCGTGTTTAAATCTAAATAAATGAATGATATGAACGAGTAGGATTTGTGCATGTTTGCCTATACAGACTTTGACGGTGTCATCCACCAAACGAATTTCTAATTATAACATTTACCGAATGAAAAGCCTTTCGTCAGTTTAATTCGCCTTCTAATACCCTACCAACAAAAAGTTACATCATATAAATTGCGCGGTATATTAGTTATGAGAATTTATCTCATCTGACTCGTATTTCGTTCTGTGTGCATTGTGCAAGTGGAAGTGTGTGTGTTTTTTTTTAATACGAAGTGATTCTAAAAGCAATTATTTTTTCATAAATTTCCATCTAACTTGAATTCTTGACATGGAAATTTCCAGTCGATGTTTCAAGGACACATTGTGAAAGAAAAATGTTGTCTCCATTTGCAAAATGCTGCTCACTACATGGCCATCAAATGGGGAAGCTGTCGGTCCGAGTGTTCTGTTCAATCATGCTGCAAAATTTTGCGCACACAATTCATTCCGATGACAATGTAACAGGCAGGTGGTACAGGCACGTTTTCTGCATATTCAAAATTGCGGATTGACTTTTTTTTCGAAAAAAACGCCTTCTCACACATAGCAAGCATAAAACTTGCTTGGCTATAAACTATTCTCGACTTCTTGATAATTTTTTGGAGATTTTTTGATCAAGCACTTGATTGCTGCTCTTCACCATCCAAATATATACAAGAAAACTTTGAAAGATACCACCGAATGAAAAGTACACACGAAATATTTTACAACTTCTGGCACACTCTCATAAAGTCAAATTTTTTGCTCTAGGCCTAGCGAGGAAGCGCTGCTTTTTTTTTTTTTAATTTTAAACAAAAACTGCTATTCCACAGACGGTAACTTTGCATCTATCTCTGACTTGGGAAATCAATTAAGTGAGAAATACAAAAGCCTCCTCAACACTCATACGAGAAAAGAATAATATTCTTCTCCCTCTGGGTGCAAAGCATTTATTTAAAATACGAAACTTTTCTACCTACCACTCACTGTAAGGTGGGGGTATACCTACTCGTTTTCTTTTTTCCATAATGTATGAAACACCCAAAAGAAAGTTTCAGAGATCCAATCAAGTATATGTATTGTTGACCAGCGTGCAATCCTGACTTCATTTAATCATGTCTGTCCATCTGTGGGGTGTGTGTTATTGGCACTGTCCTGGTCGTAAATATGAAGATATCGACTTCCAATTTGCTAGGAGAATTGGAAGTTCTTGCACGCAAGTTGGTATTGAAAATGGGCCAAATTGGTTAGAGCAGAAGCGCGCAGTGGAGCATAAACTGAACGCGACTCCGTGTTTCTTAACAAAAATTTATGGTTTTTTTTTTCATTTTGCTCGTTACTCAGGAATTATAAAAATTAGAAGGCTGCAAATTTTCGCATTTAGTTTACAAGGCGGTCTACTCTTTACGTGCAAAAATGGAAAAAATCGGTTGCAAACAAGGCAGAATGCTTAAATTTATTGCGTGCATTCCTCAAACGAAAATTCATCATCTGCCTAAACATGAGTTAATTCCAAAATGAATATGACAGACATCGCGACGTGGTGAATTAGTTTTTTCTTAATAATACCAGCGAACTTGGAAAGTAGAATGCGAAAAGCGTAGCGGCGGGTATGCGAGCTTCGTCTCTAAGTCTTTTTACTTGCTTTTATATAATTTATTTTATTTTAAAATTATTTATTATGTAAATATATTTATATTTTTTTATTGATTGATTTTTTTTTAAATTTTTTGCTACTCACTTAAATGCATATTTATTATATATATATATATATATATACATATATATTGTTCTATATCTTATATTTATTAAGTAAGAATTTCGGGAAAACGACACAGTCATTATATATATCGGCTGTTCAGGAATTGGACAGAGAAATTGTTTTGAATCGCTTCGAAAATTCCCCAAAAATTTTTAATAAGAAATTTCTTTACTCCTTTACTAGAACTCAGGGGATGCCCGGTATAAGCATAGCACGGTGACGGTCAGAAAGAAGTAAAGAAAGGGGAAGAGATGTGTGCCGCTGTCGTCACGACCAAAGAGACTTCTTGGAGACTTCTTCTAAGTGAATATGTGCACTCGCACAGATATGTTAATGCACTCCGTGTAGCTGGAAGTTTATGGCGTTATTGTAAACACAATTTTCTTTAAGGTCTTTTCAACGGGTACGACATTTACTTTTGCCTCTTTGATAATCGGCTATTTCAATATAAATGTAAATGTAAATGTGGAAGTGGAAGTGGAAGTGGAACTCTTGCAACATCTTTAAAAATCGCTATCACGGAAATATTGCTCGCACTATCTGTGATAATTTCTTGTATATGTGATCGATGAAATGTTAAAAAAAATCAGAATCATAATGTTGTCATGTTAATTAATCGATCGCCGCAAAACTGGAAGTGAACAGAATTTTGTGCGTACACACATCAATATTAATTACAAAGCATTCTAAGAAACTGAATGTTCTGCTATTGGCTTGTGGCCTAACCTGTTAGCATTAGATGTATTCGAGGGAGGGGAGCAAAATGCCATCCACGTTACAAATTATTGAAAATGAACTTCGGCGATAGGCAGCATATTGATAGATATATAAACATATATATTTATATGTATACAATTAATTAGTTTGATAATTTTACTTCAACGTTTTCCTATATGTGACATACTGTTGTCGCATGTATGCACAGTGTATACAAATGAATTGCCTAAATAAATAGGTACAGATGTGCACGTTTATACTATATTATGTTGATATCGGTATGCATAAAACCTTGTTCATATGAGTACATATGTATATATGTGCATTTTCTGCGTTTCTCATTTCTATTGCAATTAAATTAATTGCTATACTAATTAAACAGTTTTCATCAACACTCGCTACATACGTACAGATATCGTACACATTATTATCCATAACGTGTGAAACTAATATCGTTGTGGTTTTAAGAGTGAACTAATTTTACAGTCAACTTCCAAATTAACATTCAGTCTACAAATTGAAATTTTGTGGCATAAGTTTCATGTAAAAAAAAAAAAAAAAAAAAGAAGAAAAATATTTGATTGTTTCAGATTTTTCCAAGTCAAATTCTCATCCAAAAATATAAGAGTATCGTGGTTTTCATTATACATCTGAAAATATTTTGAATATTCCGCCCGATGAGGCAAACATATTGAAGCCACCTACCGAGTCTTTCAATTTGCTATGAAATTGAAAGCACATATTAATAGAATATGTGTTCATATCACATCACTACATAAGTTGAAAATTGGCCAGAGTGCAACATAAACTAGGAGCACCTTTGATTTCACAATTTTTTGCGGTGGTCGTTATATCGATAAAAAATTTCCATTCTCACTATACAAAAATGCAAGTAATCAGCCGCGCTCATGAAAATGTAGTTTTGTCGTTATGTTTTTTTTTAGGTCATTTTATGGTGCATGCGTCATCCACAAATGTTTTATTATATTTTTGTTCATTTTTCTATTTTCTTTTTTTTATTTATATATACAATTTGAGACCAAAAAACTTGCGGCCCGGCCCCTGTGTGATGTTTCATGTTTACCTATAACTCTGAAGAATTTCTTTTCCTAGATATGGGATTTCTTTCTCATCGCGATATTGTAGGGCTCGTCGTAACACGATTCATTATAAATGCGAGTAGCACGATTAGAATTAAACTACTTGCGGCTCTTAATAAATTGATATCTTTAAGGGTTTATAACATTTTCAAAATACATTAAAACTTTGCTGAAAATTACCCTTTAGAAATTGAAAGCAGATGGAATGCAAAAACGATAAAACATAAAAGAGTAAGGAGTAAAGAAAAGGAAAAACTTCATGCTTTATATTGCAAATACATGGCAATTAATTAAATTGAAAATAATGTCTTTTACGGAACGACTAAGCAGAAGGGAAACAACAATTGCTACGCTTCTATTGATTGAAGACTCACCTGCCTGCCGGGCTACAAAACGAATGGGCTACAAAAAAGAAAACAAAAGGAAAAAAATTCAACTATTGAGCGATAATTTAATTTATTTTTGTTTAGTTGTTTTAAAAGCAATCGAACTACAAACCTTCCTCGAAATATATTCAATTGCTAGCTGATAAAAGGCAAAATTTCAAACTTAACAGAACAACCTAAACAAAACAAGTAAGAAAATTAAATACGGTCGGGACCGAATCTTTTATACCTATCATCGTTTACCCCAAAAAAAGACAAAAGAATTAAAAGAAGAAGAAGAAGAAAATTTTCATGCTTTATAACACGGAGTGGACGCAGTTGATTTCTTCTATTTTCAAAATAAAACTTTTTGTCGTACAAGCGTGAATGTTTGTTTACAATAAATACAAAGGCAAACAAACACAAGGACAGACGAACAGGCGAACATGTTTAGGTACATTTAAGGGTTGTAACTGGCTAAAAATTTGTATACTTTATCGGGTTTTTGAAGCTTTTTTTTGCATATTTTAAAGATATTGGAAAAATAACTAAATTTTGATACACATACTATAGTATTGGGTAGGCGTGGTCAATTTGGCAAATGCTATAGCATCGCTCAGAGAATATGCGTTCAAATTTTTGTACATTTATTTGCTTTGGCTTATGAGTAGTGAACAAAAAACCAATTTTTCATTCCCAGAGGTATTCTCAGTTTACGTGGTGCTATGGTCGTGTCCTTCGAACGATTTGACCCATTGACCCATCGATACCATTCTGCTTGCAAGAACTTCCAATGTTCCTGTCAAATTTGAAGTTGATAGCTTCATTTTTGCGACCAGGAGAATGCTTACCACAGACATTATACAGACGGACAGACAGACATGCTTAAATCGATTTCAAATTTGACGCTGATCAAGAATAAATATACCTTGTGGGGTCTCTGATGCTTCCTTCTGGGCGTTGCAAACGTTTTAACAAAAGGCATATACCGCTCATCCGTCGGTGATGGGTATAAAAATTGAGAAAAAAGTTACAATCAAATCAAAAGAACAACCTTCTGCTAAAAAAAGCAAAAAAAAAAAAAAATTAAGATGAAAACTTGAAAAAAAAAAACAACACCAGCAAAAATGCAATTTTCAAAGAGGTAAACTTTTCGTAGTGAAAACATTCTTGTATTTTGATTATCGTTTATTTAAATATTTGCATTTAAACAGAAATCGTGAACATTTCTTAGATAAAAGATGTTTAACATGTTTAACGTTTGACGAGATACCAGAACAGCACTTCGATCGTAATCGTAATGCACAAACAAAGAAGAAAGGGATAGAATATAAAGTTACCACGGCGTGTCTGTTTTGTTTTTGTTGTGCGCAAGCAACATAATGAAAAGTAAATCTAAAATTCACTTTCCTTCCCCATGTTTTTGAGAGAAAAAGTTATATTAAACACTTGTATGCATATTCGCCATCTTTTACAACATGAGTTAAAAGCAATTTTCGTCTTTCTGGCGGTATTTGAATTTGAGGTTATTCGCGTTTCTCTATATGGGTCCGAATTTCATCGTTGCCGAAACTGACGATATTTAGTTTTTCGACTTCTGATTACTTTTGATTAAAAATAATCACTTTTTACCATACCCGGTTAATCGACCAAATCGATCATCCTTCCAGGGATGTTCAGATGAATTGTCGCGTCATGGTTATTCCGACTTGGGCAGAATTAATTAATTGGCCGAAACAATTGAAGAATATTCCAAGTCAAGCGACTTAAGTTAGGTGAACCCCTTTTTTCGGCACGAAATTTGAAATAATTAACGCCATGGAAAAAACGTGCCCTACGACACTTCGCCTATTACAGATTCATACGTTACGGCAATAATATACCAAAATCTATGTAATTCAAATTTGATTCCCTTAATTCTTATGGGAAAATTACTATCATGAAGCAATTTTCATCATCATAAGACACTAACAATTAAATCTGTTTGGCATATAACGTTTTGGCATACGTGGCCCAAATTCGATTAGTTTGATTTTATTATCCATTTAATGCAATGCATCAGTTTTCGCCATGGGAATATTGAAAGCTATACCTTTTTACCATATAAAGATTCAATTTTCGTAAAGGCGGTCATATATGAGGGAATGCAAAACGTTGCCCCTGCCGAACCAAACTTTTCATGCCCCTTTGGAATGTTGAAATACCACTACTTAGCGACTTTTGTTGGGAAATTTTGAAAATTGCAATTCTTTTCCACGCAACGACTTTTCAAAATAAGACGTCCTTAGGTCGCCATCAAATTAATAACTCTTAGCAAATGTTTTTGTTCCACATATAACACGAAGCCTTTTTATCCGGAAAATATATAGCAGCTTAGCAAGCGTTCACAGTAGACATATGAGTACGCTTATGCGAAGAAGATTACAGTCATTATAATATATAGAAGAATGAAATGTTTTCGCGAAATATTTTTTTGGATATTTATCCTCTCGTAGCAAGCCGGACTGGAACTAACGTGACCAATTGCCACGACAGAAAATTGCAAAAAAAAAAAAAAAAAATCGAATTCTTTTATGACAAACGTACTCTCTACGAAACAATTAATATCTAAGATTGAGCTGAATGATTCCAAGCTGTAGCTGAACATAATTCTCTGCACTTCAGTAGTTCGTACATTTTATTTACTTGGCAAACAGATCCGTTTAGTCCGTTTAGTATCGGACTTTTTACTATGGGTTGTCTACAATACTACGAACTGTTTCCTTCAACAAACAAATTAATTTGTAAACTTTACACTTAACACATAGCTATACACAACTAATGAATAAATAGTTAAATAGATACATACATACACAGTCTATGAAGAGCTGGAATATGTTTAAAATTCTTTCAAAAAATCAAAATCGGAAAATTTACAAAAATCTCATACTCTACGGTGATAAGTTTTCACAAAGACACCATCATCAAGATTAGAAATAGAAATTTCATATACATATATATAGTACAACATGTATATGCATTATAAAACCAAACTTATTGCTCCTGGGACAAACAAATAAAAAAAATAAACAAAAAAACAAAAAAACAAATATTCTACAGTTTCTTGGGTCAGAAAAGTAAATAAATACTAATAACAATGACAACGAAAACAATAATAACAAGATAGTAACAGTAATAACAAAAGTTACACTATACTATGGTCTATAAAGTCCTTATGGTTCTTCATGAAAGACAAGCAGAGAGAGAAGGGATCTCTTCACATTTAATATACATTCTAAGAGGAAACGGAAACAACTATATTCACGTTTACTAACAGGGAACAAAAAGAGTAGCAAAGAAAAAACGGTTCAGGGAGGGGAGAAGGACTAGAAGAGACTAGAAAATTGAGTGTAAATGAATACCAAACAAGTGAAAATGTTATGCTCACCTTAAACCTTAGATACGCAAACTTTGAAGCAAAAATATGAAAATTATAGCTTATCTTAGACCGAGTGGTAGCATTTTTAATAAATTGTTGTTGCAGTTTCAGCAAATGTTTTTAACAATTTTTTCTTTTTTTTTTTCTATAAATAAATAATTGTTTGCCAGGCATCGTGAACTATTGATATTCAATATATATTCAAATCCTTTTCCTATTTTTTTTTCTTTTTTAGCGGTTAATTCCGTTTTTATTTAGCAGGAATTCAGCCGACAGCGATTCCCAAAAGCCTTTGTAATCGACGGACAAATTCAATTCGTTTTGTGTTAAGCAAATCCTTTGCCTTGCTAAACGTTTTGAAAAGAAAAGAAATCGTGAGTATCATATTTCCTTCTGATATTTTTGTTAATCCTCTACCGAATTTTCCGTGAATTTTACCAAATTCTCTTACATGTTACGTATTAAATGTTAATTTATTTCGTCCCATCAGTGAGATCTATGTTGAAATTTTCAATTACAATTTTGATACATATATACGTAGATATAAGGTGTCTCTTTATTTCCATTTAGCTCCCCGCTACCTTACAATACCTTTTTACGTTAGATGATAATGTTAACTTCTGAAGATAACTTTCGCGAATTTATCTAAAAACAAATAAATCCATCAATATATTGAGAGAAAAATTTTATTCATGTTGAGATAATTATTGAAGTATTTAAAAAAATTATTTTTTAACTTTTCAAAAACAAAATGACGGCAATGGAGCTTTCGCAGAAAAATGAAGACAACACTTTTTTGTAGCAGCCCTTCAGGCGTATTCTCACAAGTTGCGGTTTCCTATCGACAACAAAAAAAAAAAAAAAAATAAAAAAAAGTTTTTAAACTACAATACTATCAAACATCGGAGCGTGTAGTATCTTTTGATTTAAATTTAAACTTACAAATATTTGTACTTTTTCAAAAAAAATTTACCAAAAAAATGAGCATAAAAATCAAGCAATAAAATTCAGTAGAAATTATTACTGTGAAGCTACAGTTAAAATTTGAAATGAATCGGTTGAGAATTAAAAGCCTTTCAGATAGACAAGCGACTAGCCCAAAAAACATAGTTTTTGAGAAAAACGCGATTAAAGTTTTAAATAGTTTTGAGTAGCGACTTCATTCAGATGAAAAACCAATTCTTTTCACCTAAAGTATTCGACTCGCATAAAAAATCTTTTGGATGTCATTTTCAATTAGGGAATCGTTTAGATAAAAATACAATAGAGGGCGACGGGGCACCATTGAACACTATGAACACTATATTGCAAGTGGTCGGAAAAGGGCTGTGATCGGAACCATTTCTTATCACTATAACAAATTTCCTCAGCACATCGCAAAAATTACGGTCTATAGGGTAAAAAGGAGGAAATTAGATGGACAGACGGATAGACAAGCTTAGATCGATTCACAAGGTGATACTAAATTAGTCGGCGCATTAAAAGGCGCATCTACCTCGAATTCTTCTGGGTGTTGCATATGCCCGCAGAAACTTAATATACCAATGCAACACGAGTGGTGTAAGATATAAGGCAAAAATCCCGTTGCCAGGCTCGAAATTATAAAATCGAAAATTTTTAAAAGTTTTATTAAGAATTATCTCTCATTCGATATGCGTAACTTTATATATCTTAAGAGCATTTGATGTCATGTGAAATTATCTGGGAAATAATCTGCGACCCATGTTTTCAAAAATACATTATTAGAAAAATATATGATTGAGTAAACAAACTTAGTAAGAACCGTAGCTCTTCTAACGTGAACATTTAATACGTAACAATGTAATTTTGAATTCAAATTGCGTGCAATATTCAGAAATATTATATGCATTGCACGCACGTAAAACAGGCTTGACATATATACGTTTGTTTCAAATAGAATGACAAAAGTAGTACCTTTCCAACTTAGGAATCAATAGCCAACAAATTGTGTCCGGATACATAGTTATAACGAATTTTTTTTTTTTTTTTTTTTATCACCTCAATGCGATGTTTCTCTGAATTTTGTCTGAGTTCGTCTTTTTTTAATCATACCAACGTCCAGAACGAAGCTTCAAAGACCCCGCAAACTATATATATCGATGCTCGATCAGCATCAAATTTTGATCTATTTAAGGATGAACACTTTTTTACTTGTTAAAGTTTACTTGTAATGTTCGAAACTAATATAGCTTCGAAATTAACCGAATGAGCCATGGATGCCATGGCATATAACAAACGATTATCTTCGTTCGCAGCACCAAATAAGTGAATTTTAAGTTTCTAATGCTATGTAGTAGATAAACCAAGCTCTGCTAAGCCCTTCGCGAGCAAAAGTCATTACCAAAAATGTATGCGTAGATTAATTTTCTACATCCCCATTGCGTTCGAATATAGATGCAATATATAGTGGATAACACTGATATGATTTCAGCTCGTCTTCTTCATCCGCCCGTATTAGTGGCAGTATTATTATCGCTACTGTTTGTTTACACAACGTTTAGCCAATGACTTTAAACGTTCTTACGGACATAGATGCATAGAATGCATTCAGAAAATGAAATTTTTAACAACTTTTTTCTCAGTCATGTCGAACACATATCAGTATTAAAAATATTTGCATTATCTTTCAAAGATTAGCAAATTTGTTCGTCAAACCTACGATCAATTACTTTTATAACATTTTCATAATATATGCGGGAAATATCACACGAATCATTTAGCGCAATGATTTAATCGAACGTAATTTAGATCACTAGGTTTCACATCGTGAATGCACATCTTGAAAATATCGGGCATCCGTACCATTTCACATTTTCACTACTATACGACATACATTGAAAGGAATGAAATCCAACGTATTATGTATTCATTCATTCATTTTCCAGCAAAAATATATGTTCTTATCGTCCGAAATGGTCTGTCTGTGGTCTGATGGAACCTATAACTATATAATACATAATAGGTTATCGGTGATCGGTGATCGGTGATCGGTGATCGGGCGTATTATTTCATTAGATCTTGTGCATACGTTATGCATACAGAATGCAAAAGCGATAAATTTAATTAAAGTTCTTCCCTATTTTCCTATTTCCATAGTGACGTAATTGGCAATTCAATATGACGATGCAAAGACCAAGATTAAGCAGCATTTGCGTTGTATTCAATTCGACTCTTCGCAGTTTACCCGGGATCGTTTAGAATAATGGTTTCGCTAACTCAAGATATTGATTTCTGCTGATATTCTGCTGAGGTATATATTTTATAAGTGCCGATCATTAAAAATATCCTCGATATAAGAAACGCTTCTACATAATATGCATTATGAACAACTGAAACAAAACGAGACAAAGTAAAAAATACAACCTTCGGACATGGTCGGACATGGCCGACCGTTAAATGCCCTAATATTCGTAATGGCAAAGGTTAAACTTTGCTACCCTATAAACGCTTACTATTCGTATAAACACTGTGAGGACCCAAAGTCGCCTCTCGTTTTGTGCTCACGGATTCTCCATCTCTGGTGAGGGGAAGGGAGCGTTAGATTAAGAAAAAATAGGAATACATTAAGATAGCAGTAGGGATAGACTAAGATAGCGATAGGGATAGACTAAGATAGACATAACATAGGAGAGAATAGGTTAAGGTAGAAAATAGGAATAGAATAAAATAGATTAAGATAGCAGTACGGATAGACTAAGGTAGCGATAGGGATAGACTAAGATAGACATGACATAGGAGAGAATAG
>KK502402.1:4472114-4497797 GCA_000688735.1 Glossina austeni
ATAGGTTAAGGTAGAAAATAGGAATAGAATAAAATAGATTAAGATAGCAGTAGGGATAGACTAAAGTAGCGATAGGGATAGACTAAGATAGACATGACATAGGAGAGAATAGGTTAAGGTAGAAAATAGAATAGGTTAAGAATAAAATAGATTAAGATAGCAGTAGGGATAGACTAAGATATCAATAGGCATAGGTTAAACTTAGAGGAGAGTAGAGTTAGTTGAAGTTGGGCTCTCGCGAGCTGAGAGGTCGAGGAGTCTCGCTTGAGACGTCGGTGAATCTAGCTCGAGACATCAGAGAGTTTATGCGGCAGTCGCTAAGCAAGTATTATTAAGCGTAAAATATCAAAATTATATTGCTAGCAGTTCACTAAATATAACTAAAAATAACTTTGAATTATGGAAAAGAGTAAGAAAGTGTCTTACAAATATAAATGTCTTGCGTGTTTTTTCCTCCTCTTGGCCGCTGACCTGCCCCAGCCTAAGGAAAAGGGACGAAGCGTCCTAGCAACACTCATATGACGCGGGATACAAAAGGTAAATATATCATAAAGTGTTAAAAAATTGTATTTATTTGCCGTAGATAGTATTCGCTATATATGTGTAGGTCTTCAAAAAATTGGCCTATCCGATCTAATGTCAAAAATGCTATTTTCTATTTAATTTTTCCGGTAAGTATTAAGAATTGCGAATATTTTTTCATATAAGAAGTTTTTCAAAATACAACATTATATGGGATATGATCATAAAGCTAATCCGATCAAATCCATTTTCAATAGAGTTCAATAGAGTTCATCGCTATTCCAAAATACGTCAGTACACTGTTAAACTTCATCAAAATATGCAAAAAAAAAAAATAATTATGATCTATAGATTGAATATAAAATTTCATGCGCAGATGTCAAACATTGAATTTCTAGTGGACAGATAGACAGACAAGCTAAAATAATTAGATCGAAATCGATAATCGATCGAAAATAATTCTGTGGCTCGTGGATCGTTATACGAATAAATGTAGGTCTACCGTAAGTCCCTGCGGATATAACATATATATGCACAAACTTAATATAGCCTTCAACATAATTGGTTTATGGTATAAACATTCGTTTCAATGCTTATATATTTATATATATAATACACAAATTGTACAATTTTTTTTTTTTAATTTATCAATATGTCTTTCATTACCATAAGGGCCGGTCGAATCTGGACGTTTTTATGTTTTTATTATGTTTGACCAACAATGAAAACCACACAATTAAATTAACAACTCTCTTTTGGTACTACAATGGAATTTATAGTCTGAACAATTTCAACAAAATAATTGCATGTTCATAAGTTTATATAGACAACACCTATATGCACAGATGCTCCCTCTTATATGTACATATATGCGTTTTATTATCATGAGCATGTTTTTGCACATAGACAACTTAATTTATTTAACTTTACGCATGCACGTCATCGAAATGGAAACACACATAGCATATATAAATTTGATCGGGCGCATATACCGTATACCTGCCTGCATACATGCATACATCGATGATTGTTGTTTTAATGTTAAATCTTTATCGTTTTATAGCAACTCTTCTTCTTTTATATCATAAATATAATTGTTTATATATATATATATATATATATATATATAATTTCATTATAGATCGGTCAAAGAATTATTATCCATAATCGGGAACAGACCAACAATTAGCTGATCTGCAATGCCCATAAAGGAGTAAATTTTAATTATGAAACGCTGCCGTTTGCGTCTAGTTGATGTTTCACGAAATTCATAGGAGTTTACGAATTACGGCGGAAATGCGGCTACTCGGCTAGTCGTTTGTTAACCTCTGGTCTTTGTGTTCTATTTAGTTATTGTGTGCTAGAGGTTACGTTACGTTACGTAATAAAAAAGTAAACGAAGAAGGTTTTCTTGTTCTCTTCATTGCAACACAAGAGCAAAAGTCCTATTTGTATGGTTATTGTTGTTGTAGACGTTATGTTTCCTGTCACACACTAACGGATAGCGCACAGTTACAAATGAGCCATTTATTACTACAATTGTAGTAGTAGGTAGAACAATCGTTGACCATTCTGCCAAACAAATTTTCAACATTATGCAGGTTTGAGTTAAGCAAATGCTTTTCTGCTTTGTACACTTTAACCCGTTTAAAAAGCTGTCGTTGAAGTTTTACGTGTTCAGCTTAAATTAAATGCTAATTAAATATCGTGTAAAACTAAAGCATAACACCGACTATATACGTACAATGAATAACATTATGTACTGCGTCGTAGGCGTCGCGGCCAACTTGAGAAGAGAAAGATAAGGCAGCAAATAATGACGTTAATGTTAATTGTAACGTAATGTTAACATTGCTTTAAATATTTTCATTTTAAGGCGTGCCAATAGGCGTACAATTAAGAATCATTGTCACACAAAACATAATTACGCATAAAAACTATGCATTGTTTTCAAAAATCTAATTTGTCAAGTTTCGTATCAAATGCAATTTGCGCACACAGTTTTTTTCTCTTTGCCCTAATAAAGTACTAAAAAGTTAACGTAATGGAGACAAAACGAAAGCAAGTTTAGCTGTCGTACATCTGCCTTAAAAGCAGCTAGCAGTACATGATTGAACATGTAATGAATTATCATTTTTCAATTAATTTTAAGCTCGAATACACATTTCGAACTTTTCTATTCTCTCGCAAGGACTGACTAGCTGGCAGTTGAACGTAAGGCAAAAATTCAATTTAAATTTGAAAATTAAATTCGATTTTCTATGAAATTTCTTAAAACTCTTCGAAAAGGAAAGAGACTCCCATTAATTAGTCGCTTTCATTATCCGCGATTATTTCGTAAGTAAATTAAATTAAGACAAATAGTGCAGTAATGAGCATTAAATTTACCTGAATTATAAATCGTTGCAATCGCCATTATTTTATAACCTCCATCTTGCAGGGAACACTCACTGATCAAACTTCTACCGAACGTCTGCTGTCTTTATTGCAATTAGCGCTTTTTTCGAACTGATTACCTTTTATAGCGAGTAAATTGGCTAACAAATATATTTTGGGTGCTGGCAGATCTTGCGATCATTTTTTCGCTTGAGAGAAGCGTTTTTTGAGAAAAATACAATGTTCCATCATTTTCTACAACTTTTGCTCATCTTTCACACAACATGGCGATACCGCGTTGAAAGAACATTGGCTTTGTCGGTCAGGTCGCTTGGTAGTCATTTTCCCTCCTCTCAGATCTTTCCCATCGCATGCGAATATCTACAAACAGTTGCTCATCTTTCAGGCAACATGGCGATACCGCATTGAAAGAACATTAGCTTTGTCAGTCAGGTCGCTTGGTAGTCATTTTCCCTCCTCTCAGATCTTTCCCATCGCATGCGAATATCTACAAACAGTTGCTCATCTTTCAGACAACATGACGATACCGCGATGAAAGAACATTGGCATTGTCGGTCAGGTCGCTTGGTAGCCATTTTCCCTCCTCTCAGATCTTTCCCATCGCATGCGAATATCTACAAACAGTTGCTCATCTTTCAGGCAACATGGCGATACCGCGTTGAAAGAACATTGGCTTTGTCGGTCAGGTCGCTTGGTAGCCATTTTTCCTCCTCTCAGATCTTTCTCATCGCATGCGAATGTCTACAAACAGTTGCTTCATCAACGGCTAAGGTGTTCGAAAGTTCTTTGAAAGCTTTAGCTGGATTTTTTGTTCAATAAGTCTTGCAATTCATTCTTCATTGTCTTCGAACTTTTTTGGTCCTCCAGGCCGTCCTTTGTCATTGACATCACAATCGTCATCGTTTTAAACCATTAAAACCGAAACCGTCAATTGGAATATGATGGAGTAGTGTCACCATAAGTTTTTAAAGGTGTTTGAAGGGCTTCTGTCGCAGATTTCTTCTTCAAATGCAATTTTCTCACTAAATGGGAAATTGTTACTTTATGTAGCGAAAGATCAAAATCATCGAATTTAACCGTTGTGTGCTATGATACCACGCATTACGTCATCATTTTCGCAAATAGATGTCGCTGATCAAAATACATGCAAGCACCTATTAGTCCGGGCATAAACTAAATGACGCTTTCATTTAAATAGTTTAAGAAAAAATTTCAGGATATATCGTCTTTTACAATTTTCTTGAACTCTTAATATGAATTTCTATGCATTATAAGCGTTTCACACAGTGTACTATAGTCAGTCACGGCCGATCATTACATACTATGCTTAGTGCAGTCGAAAGCACTAGCGAATACAAAAAAAAAAAAAGTGTTAAGAATACTAACCGTTTAAAAAAGTAATTTATGAGAGCGGATGTGAAAAATGAGCTGACATGGTCCAAATGTTCGTCAAAGAACTTTCGAATTTTCACCAATTCTCGTCACAGAAAGCTAAAGAGTAGAAGAGTAAAAGTCGTAGACGTATAAATACATATCTCTCATGACGACTATTGACGCAGAGAGCAGGTTCGAAAAATAGATTAATTTAGTCCAAATTTAGCACTCGAATTTTGTATGTTCGAACCCTCCCTGCACTGAACAACTTTTCATCCTAAAATGGCAAAAATATGATTTTTTTTACGACATCACCTATGTAAAGATGAAATCGGAATTTGCCCGTAAATGGCCCTTACATCACATGTAGAGGACATCTGCGTCTAAAATCTGGCAAGAATAAGCAGACACAATACCTACACATATTAAATATACTTTTTCTAATAATGACATTGTGAAGTTTTGCGGGAAGTAAAGAACATTCGTCGACAGTATTTTTTCTTTACCTAAACAAAGCAAAAGAAAGTTCTTTTCATATCGCATATTGCCTGGATACGAACTGTTCATCGATTGCGAAACAGAATATATCAGAAAAGGCGACAAAAAGTAATTTTTTGCATGACATTCGTCATTAATCCGTACAGTAAAATCGATTCGCAATGTGGTAGAAGACTCAGAACTCAGCTGAGCCCATGTGGCCTTCTCACCAAACTTGAGTCTTTCTGATTGATTAGCACTGGTTTGCATCAACTTTAAAAGAAAGACAATTTTTGCTTTTTTATCATGACATCCTCAAATTGTCACACGGCTATCGAAGGACAATAAATTTCGAATAAAATACTTTTTACAATTTTCACGCAATAAACGAGTATTTTCTACACAAACGTACCGGCTGCTTATCTGCTGCTCCGGTATAAAGGCTAACTTTTGTATAATAAAAACGTTTATATGAGAATTAGTTTAAAAGGTAGTCGGATCCCGTCTAAATTTTGTACATTTTTCACAGTTTGTTCGCGAGAAATATAGAATTGGAAAATGTTTTATCTTAAAGCGATTTTCGATACGATTCAAAATATGGTTAAAATATTTCACTGCATACACCGAACTTGATACAAATTTCTTAAAAATTAATTATTTTATTCCAATAGATCGATATTAAAGAGGCGTGTCTATCTCTAGCCTTTCTCGTTATTTGTATCGATTCGTGTACAAAAAATATACATAATTAATAAAATTTATGCATGCATTCCAAAAAACGATCAACTGCGACGAGACGGCGGCGATCTTAAAACCTCAGACACGAATTTGTCAAATTCAAGAGTTTCGGGCATGAACGAAAAACGGTCAACAAACATTTAAATAGACGAAATCGTCTGATGCTCTTACACTTAATAAAGATGATATGTATTTTTTATTTACGGTATTTTTACTGACGGTGTGGACTCAAACTGCCCTTAGTTACGGTACTTCATACGGTACTTCACATTTTGATTTCCACCGCAGTCAGCCAAATTCATTTTTCCAACCAATCATTTCAATCTCCAGTAGTAGTTCCAAGAATGGAACCACCATCAGATTGGATAGATTGACCTTGAAGAAGTATATATTGAAGAAGCTGTCACTGTCGATACTTGCGAACTTGCAGCTGCTGTCTGCAGCTTTAAACGAGTCGCTTATATCATTCATTCAGTTCACTTTCAAATGAAAAGCGGAGATAAGCCTTCAAGAGCACATCTTGGCTATGCAATCAACAAATTGTATGAAAGTATTGTAAGAAAGTATTTGCATTAAGTGTTGATATAAAAATTCCCTATCGGATCAAATAATCCTTACAGATTACCGAAACTAATCGATAAAAAAAAAAAAAGAAGAGAATTAAAGAAATTGTATTCGACTATGACCGAATTTTTTATACCTTCATCACCTCTACCTAAGAGTGAAAACTCGAAAAAAATTAATTTTCGAAATCCCTATAGAATTTAAGGCGCGATTTTATCCTTTCTTGTGCAGATGCAGTAGTTTTGCCAAATTTGAGGTCAGTATCTTCATTTTTATGATAAAGAGGATATCTGCCAACGACATTACGCAGACAGGCACACTAACAGACGGACAGATTGCTTAGACTGATTGCAATTTGATTCTAATCAAACTCAAGACTATAAGACGTAAACTTTAGACGATCTCTGAAACTATTTTATGGTAGTGTAATCAATACATCTTCAGTGGAGATTAAAAAAAAAAGAAAAGTCAAGTAAGTGTTGTGAAATATATATATATAGTGGAGGTTGTAATGTCAAAATAGCTCTACGACAAATAACTGGCACTTATTCACTTAAAATGTTTAACAATCGCTTATGAACCTTGGGCAAGGAAAGTTCGGCCAAAGACATTCCCTACATACCCGTAATACGAGTGTGTGAGTCTTTAATAAAGAAAATGTAAGCATATCTTCGGTAAAACCTTTGTATCCAGTAAAATGTAAACGAACGGCACCTTTTTCGAGAACGATGTGAAATGTTTTCTCTTGAGCTCCCTGTATATGATAAACATGTGAATGAACCGAACCCATCTACTAGGCGGCATTTCGTTTATACTCACCATTCTGTCAAAATCTTTGTAACTCAGACAGAAGGAAGCTTCTCCGATACATATATATAAGGTGTTTATATTCTTGACCGATATCACATCATTATCGAAAATAAACATATCCAGCAATTTGTCGGTCCATCTGTCCATCTGATCAACTGATTGACATACATTATAAAGAATTTCCTGATCGCAAAGATGAAGATGTCGCGTTTAAATTTTCCAAAAACTTTCGAAATTATTGCATGCAGCGAAATCGATTAAGAGACCCGTCCACAGCGGCGCCTAACTGAGAAGATATGTACTTT
This sequence comes from Glossina austeni, assembly GCA_000688735.1. Taxonomy (NCBI): domain Eukaryota; kingdom Metazoa; phylum Arthropoda; class Insecta; order Diptera; family Glossinidae; genus Glossina; species Glossina austeni. The sequence continues at coordinate 4,479,302 of KK502402.1, forward strand.
TTAGATTTTCTACTAATTGCTCCAGTAAATACACAATAAAAATTGCGACGCATAACACTTCATAAAATAGAAAACTCAAATAAACCCCATTAGTACTATAGAGAGAAAAAATGTGTGTGTGTGTTTTTTTTTCAAGTCCCTTTTTGAATAAAAGAACCCTAACCGCACATAAGTTTCGTATAACGAATCTCGCCGAAAAATTAATGTTATCCAGAATATTACAACAACAACATTTACGCTAAACACAATCAGTTAATCGTATGTTCTCGCATTTGTCGCATTGACTTTGGCATCATTTGTAACCTTCACATTTATGCAATTAAATATAAACTTTCAAAATGACTCTTTATTAGAGTGACGGTCGAGCAAAATGCTAAGTAGACTTTCGTGTTACTTCGTGTTAAATTGAAAAAGAAAATTAATAAAAATAAAAATAAAAACAAAAATAAAACTTGAAGTGACATAAACGTGTACATGTGTGTTTTATATTTTATATATAAAAATTGGATTCACTTGATTTGTTACTGCGGAATAACTTAAATATAAAATACAAAGTTATGACACAGATAGCAAGGAAAGTCAGTTTATTATTCTACCTTTCAATTACCGCACACATTGCCACAAATTTTCAATATGTACTTCGCAAACAAATGACTGTTAACGATGAAATAAAACTGTACATACATACCTGAGCGATAAGCAAGCGTAAGTTGAATTAGAAAATAAAAGTAAAAAAGAAAATCATATACGAATTTTAAATGCCTGCCAGTTTTCAGTTTTCAAACTGACTCGGTTCGCATGTGAGCTATTAAGTGCGGGCTTGCGGATATAGAAGTTGAATGAACACTTGCCCCAAAATTTCGTTGAGCGAATGGATCGCATTACTTTCATGCTGATTTTTAGAATATTGCAGTAAACGTTCTCCAGTTGTTTCCCTAGGTAGACGTTGACGTTATTGGAGAACGTTCAGGTCGGTGATTTTCGACGCTTCTATCTATGGCTTTTTCTTACCATTCTCTTTGGGCAGAAATTCAACATATTTCCATAAAATTTCTAATCCATTTCTTATCTTTGAAATTAAAGATATTACGATTTATTATTGAAAGTCGATGGGATCATAAATAATAAATTTCGCCCTATTTTCAACTGATCCTCTTGATCGCGCCAAGTAAGTACCAAGTAGACCGCAGAAATGACTTTATAAAATTAGGAGAAAACATTTATATATATATATATATATATATATATATATATATGTGTGTGTGTGTGTGTGTGTTTGTATGTGTAAAGACATACATAAATATGTGAGCTAACTTGGATGAAAATTTCAATAAATGGCATATGTAATGACAAATTTATTACATTTCCCAACGCTGGATGGTAAAAGTGCCTTTACTTGCTTGAAATAACTGACATGACAGAAGCGAATGGATTCGATGGCAACTACAATGCATTTTTCTAAAAATACTCAAACACATAAGCAACCGCTCACTTGTATATGCTTTGTATGGCTTTTTAATACAAGCTAAGAAGATTTGCATACGTATGGAAACATTTATACGGTAACTAAGGGAGTCTATGTAAATATTTATTTATGACTTTTTTTTTTTTTTTTTGAACAAGAAAGAACAATTTTATAATGCCAATGAAAATAAGGAATACGAGCGGAAATTGCCAAAAAAAAAAAAAAAAAATAACTCAGAACAAAAGAGAACGTACACAAGCAAAAAAAACCAGGTTGTGGCACCAACGAGACTCTTAAAGGGTAATGTTAACGTTACCTCCATTTCTTATATCCTTCCGTTTGTGGTAAAAAAGAGAAAAGTTTTTATAAAAGGGGTTTAAATTTTATATAACGCTTGGTATTTATACACTTTTGTTTATAGTATTTGTATATATATATATATATATAACAATCAGTTATTTACTTATGTTAATGCTGCCGTAACATATGATGAGATAAAGCATGAATTGTAAAGAGAAAAAATTCATAAATTTCTTATATGCAGAATATGATAATAAGTGGTTTCCTTTATTGTCTGTCTGCCTGTCTGTTTTTTGGTTAAAAAACAAATCAATTGTTATTTATTTATGCGCACACATATTATAAAGCATATATTTGTGCAATGTAAGTAAACATATATGCTAATTAAATTTATATTACGCCTATGGTCGAAAATGCATATGCTTTGCATTATGTTAATATATTATCGAAATGTGTATGTTCATGCATGATTGTATGTATATAAACTTAAATATATAAACACAAATGCAAACATAAACATGGCTAAAACATTGTAAACAAATAAGTAGCAATAACTAGCCATCATATTAATTGAAATATTAATACATCTAACGCACATAAATTATGTTAAAAGAATTAAATGCTTTCTTAATGCAATTCAATCAAATCTCTCATCAAAATGTGCAGATAACGTTCGCCAATGGAAAACTATATATATATATATATATGTCAACTTAAAAGTTAAAAACACAAAAATTACATTCATTCACATAGACTTTGAATTGAATGAATGTAATAATGAACGAATGAGATGGGGATGGAGATGGAAGAAATTTTTACAGGAAAATTTTCAAAAACTATAATAATTTATAATAAAAATTTCGATTGATTGATTGAAAGTATGCGAAATTTTGAAAATCTCAACATCTTTTCCCAAATGTTTAACGCTTTTTGCCTCCTTTTACCTCCGACAAGCGAAAGTTGTGAGTGTGTGTACAAGGCAACGATGCACGGGCAGAGGGAATTTATGTTTCAAAATACGTTTAATGCGATCGGATGGATGTATTGATTAAAACAAACAATGTTATGTATATTATGTGTAATTCTTGATTGTTTGGCCGCGCGCTGAGAGCTTGCACAGCTCATAATATATTCATTGCGAGCAATTCGTTTATTATATTATTATATACGTTTTCAAGCTACTTTACTAACTCTTTCATCCATTAAAGACTAAAAAACGAGTCTTTCGCTATAATAATAATTTTCCATTTAAAGCTTTAAGTGCTTTTGTGACAAAATCGAAAAGCTAAAGTCTTTATAATTTGCGGTGTTGATAAGCAACAGCGGCTCAGCTTCTTCAGAGAGCGTTTGAAAAAAACACTTAAACATGAAAATGTATGAAAAAATATTTTTCACTTTTCTTATGCTTATGGTTGGCGGCGAAATTTGCACTTTGAGACAGAAAAGCTAACAAGAAAAGTTTCTTTCTTTTCTTTTTATATTCATTTTTCGCTTATTCTTTTTTTGCATAAAATAAAAAAAGAAAAAAGAAATGTAATAATAACTATGTAGAGAGTTCAGCTATGTACGTATGTATGTCGTTATGCCACAATAAACAGCGTCACATATAAACGAAGCAACAAAGAGCAGAGGAAAATAAAATTTCAAACATATCTTTTAATAAAACTGACAACTCTGTGACTGTGCTATCAAAACTCTATAAAAGCGAAAAAAAGTAAAAATAGTAAAAACGAAGAAAAAAAAACAAAGAGTCGAGAAAAAAAGAAGAAATCCATATGAAAAACTAAATAAACCCTAAACAACAAGTTTTGAGGAGGAAAACAAACACATACAACATGTGATATTTTGTCTGTCTGTACTACTTTATATGTATGTTAGTTTTGAGTGGTTTAGTAATAAAATAGAAACATACACTTTTTGAGATTCTCCTATCTGACTCATGTTTAAGCAATGCCTTCGCAATTCGTTCGCCTTGAAAGTGTACAAGAAACCGCATCTCCTATCATTATTCTTCCCTCTTCTTTTTAGTTTAGTATCGTTTTTTTCATTTTTTTTCCTCTCTTAACTTCCCTTTCATTTTCCCGGTTCTACTCACATACACACACACATATACATACATACATACATACATACAAGCAAATATGTAACAATCCCATAAACCTACAAAGTTGATGTTTCGCATTTGCAACTGTTTTCTTTGTTGCACACATTTCGGGAGAGATGTTTATAACCTTTGCCAGTGTTTTTTATTTTTTTTTTTTTTCTTTTTTTTTTTTTTATAGTTTATTATTTAAATATGTTGGGATTAGTTGGTTATTTTGAGAGCGAAAAGTTCCTTCTTAGAGCAGGATTTTGATACAGATTTAAAGCTTAATATATTATATGAAAACTTGCAAGCATAGCGAGCGAGATTAGAAAAGAAACTAAAGAAGAAGTAGTTTACAAGTGTTTGTTTAGTTATTCCGAAGGAAAGAAAATGTATTCGAACTTAGAGAAAACTAACTAACTGCGAATGTTAGAGCAACAATAAAGTGTTTACTCTTTTTACATAACTTTTAAAATTTATTTTAAGCTAACGAAATAATTATACATATTATGTACGGACACGAAAATCTGTGCAGTTATTAAAAGTTGAGCCATTACAGTTTCATAGTAAATTCTTCTCAGGTATCAACAGCATCTGTTGTCAGAATAATTTTCCTACAATACGATGGGCAGGCACACTAAACAGCAATAAATAAGCGCAGTGTTAACGCTGTCTATGAAATTTGCTCTTCTTTTTTGTTTTTTTTTTTTTTGCTTTTATACGAGAAGTAATATGCGCTTGTGACATGTAATAAACTCTTTGCCTTTCAAATTTTAACTAATTTACAAAAATCAATAAAAGCGTTCGACGTTCGACGTTCCACGTTCGACGTGCCGTTACGTAAACGTAAAAACCCATCCATTAGCTCACATTTATTCTATTTTATTATATGTTCGCTTAAAAGTTTCAGCTGTAAACACATTAGCTGCACTTATATTCAGTCCACTCGTATGTTATTACAATTTTATGCAGTTTCATTAAATTGTTCCGAGCACTTCAAGTTGAGACATTTTAAATTGGCTCCATCAATATTTTCTTACGGGCTTGTGAGTGAGATATAAATTTAAAACTAAGCCACACATATATCGATGAAAAAGCATCCAAAACATTTAGAAACGTGAACCGTGTAAAAAAAAAATAAAACAAATACACTTGAAAAAGTTGCTCCTTGAAATATAAGAATTCGCAAACGGGAAAATTACTTTCCATGTGATCGTCCAAGATGTCGTTGTTGAGTGTTGTCGTTCGGTGTTGTTGTTGTTGGGTACTTGCACCTGTTAATCAAATTATTTCATATTGTAAAATATCTCATCTTAAATATTGTAATATGAGATCGTCAAGTGAAGGACGTAGCGAGAGACTTCTCAAGCAGCATTTGAACATTTGTTCAGATAGATTTCGGTATCGTCCTTCAATATATATATAAATGAGACGTGATCCATGCCATAATTTTTGTGAACAACACGAATAGCCCGTAGAGTCGTCTAAGCCTGGGTAGCCTAATAACTTGAAGGCAGTCTAGGCAGTCTGGCAGACAAAATTGATGAAAAAACTTCCGGTTTTAGTTCTTTCTTTTTGTATCCGTCGTCGAATTAAAATTTAATTTCTTTTTTCAATATCTTTAGAACATGAAGAAGCAAACTTCAAAACCCGCATAAAGTATATTTCTCACTCGATCTAAGTTTGTCTGTCCGTGTATCCGTTTTATATGCTTCGCAGTTATTGGAGATATTTTGATGAATGCGGTTTGGCCCAAGAACGAGCGCTATTGAAAATGATCTCGACTTTTTCGACCACTTATCATATAAAGCCTGATTTTAAACAGTCGTTATGTGAAGAACGTTAACAAATGATATTAAACGAAGTGGTGTTGGGTAATTAATAATGAGCCATGCTACACTATAACGATTTCACTTGTTTTTAAATTTTTGTGTCTTTAAGTTCTTTTTCTTCTTCTTCTTCTTCTTCTTCTATGAACCAGCAATTCAACAATAGATGATTGGCTGCGTTGATGTCCTTAAATTAGCGCAAGATTTTTTTATGTCCGTTGACTTTGAATTATTTATTGCCTTTGCTACGTAATATCGATCGATTGATTGATAGAATAATAATAATAATAATAGTAATAATAACAAAAGAAAACAAAGACATTTAAAAATTGAAAACGCCATACCTGATATGTGATAGAGTTGAATATTTGGCTTAGTTACACATTTAAAATTTCGTCTTTTTTAATCAATCAGCGGCAATTAAGCTTTCAGCTGAATTAATCTAACGTAAAATTATATGATGAGATGTCATCCTATAACTTAAGGTTAAATGAAAAGAAAATAATTTTAAACTGAAAAATTTACAACATAAGTGAATGAAAACGAGAGAAAAGAGAAGGCAAAAAACAAAAAAAAGAAAGGTGATGACGAAGCACATCTTTGATATTTTTAAGATTTCCACTTAATTTGCCTTTGTTTTCCTATTTGCTTTTGATGCGATTTCTCTAGGCAAAGCACAAAAACCAATTTCAAGATAAACTGACATGTTTCCTGAATAAAAAGGAAGTAAAAGTGACTTGAAAGCTGGATGAGAGCTATTATTAACTCAGGGAAACACATTGATACTCACCATATGGAATCATCTTATGTGGACAGTGGGCGTGCCAGTGAGCGATCGACAGTGTTTGGAGCCATATCTACTATACTCCTTATGTATTTTATGAAAAGTTATTAAAAGTTCGCAGATCTTTTTTCATACGTTTACATTTTTTACTCGTTTTTTTTTTTTTTTTTTTCGGTGCGGCGACCCTTTGCAGATTTTCAAGAACTTGCTCAATATACTATTAAGTAAATGAGACCGGAATATGAGATGTATTAACCATTAATATTGACCGCGGTCAAGTTTCATTTTAAGATATATAATAAGAAGAAGACATATATTTAATCTTGCGAAATGAAAGTAATCCCGTTTGATTGTTCGCGCTACTACTATCTACACTATTGTTAAGATGTGCTTAGCTGTGCTTTGATAAGAGAAACGTTGAAACTGTTTACATGTTTAAACTGGTTTTCCTTTGACATTCACAAAAGAATTTTGAAATTATCATACAACGACAGCGTAAAAGAGAAATTGCTAACAATGGAAACTTTTTCCTTTTTAGTTTTATTAGCAAAAGCTGTTAAAGCAAAGAAACATTAAAGAATATCGTCGAGGAGAGGATAAGAGGATAAGTATAATGTATTGACGGTTTTTCACTCTTAATATTTTTCCACTTTACAAAATACACAAACGAGATTAAATAAGTTTGTAAAATACTGGATAACTTTTTCTTTGCGCTTTCTTTTCAACTTTTAAAAAGTTCATTAAAAACTTGAGTAACTAACAACTACGTATAGTAATTTGTTAAACAGATTATTGAAATTTCTTTTCTTTTTTTTTTAATTAATGTGAATCTAGAAAATAGGCAACACAATAAGTCATTGTGCAGTGAAAGTAGGCTACAATATTTTTAAAGTTCTTTAAAAGAATTTCAAATAATTTGACCATTAGCAAATTTTAATTGTTATTATTCATTAAGTTTTAGCCGGGAAATGCTATTCGCTTTTCCATAAATGAACTTTATTATAAAACTAACACGAAGTTCATCATAAAAAGCAAATGCTTGTTAACAGTGTTAAATGACCTCGAGCTCTCAATGCAACAAATGCAGCAAAAACCTAGTGATTATAAACTTGCAGTTTTTCAACTTTTTCTGCTTTTTAATAAAAGTCCATTTTTTTTTTGTTTTATTATTTTTTTATTTTTTTTTAGCTTCGTGTTCTCAACAAGCATCGCCTACTTTTAATGGACATTTGCAGGCATTTGCTTTTTATGAAATTTATTACATTAATGTTTGAAACTGTTGCCGACTGTTAAGGCTTCTTGTATTTGACATGAAACATTGCCTACTTTTCGAAATTAATACAACAGGTTATTAGTTTTCCTTTTAAAATTGACAGCATTTTTGTAATTTATCTTACGTATCTTACATCTTTATAAGCTTTAGGTCAATTATTATTTTTATTTTTTTTTTTCTTTTATAAATCTTTTATCTTGATAAGAAATTTAATACCCTATGTACCTCTAAGCGGAATAATACGATTGTTTTAAAGTAAATACTATATATGTAGTAATCATTGAGGAGTAGAGTAGTAGTAGTCTTATTCCTATCTCTCATATAGTGATATTTGTAGTAGTAGTTATTGGTAGTAGTTTTTCTACAAAAAAAATCAATACTTAAATCGATTTTTCTTAATACAAGCCCTTAATGCACCGATTTATGATTTATGATAGAATCTGAAAATTTTTAAAATAACTGTAACCTAACGAGAACTACGAGAAGCTTAAAAATAAAAATTTATGGAATCCATTTACACGAGTTCATCTTTAAGATACAATAAACTTGACTTTAGCAGAGTAAAAGATTATTCCGTTTATATAATAAGCCTTGACTTCGATTAACTCATAGTGAATATAGAGCATGTAGAGCATATGATATTAGTGCAATATCTTATGTATATATTTACATATATATATTAGGTTGGGGAAAAAGAAATCCATTATTTTTTCGGTAAATGGCTACACTGGTAGATTTCTCGTAAAGTAACGATCAAATAATTTCAGATTTATGCTCGTTGGAAAGGTGACATTTCGCAGTAAAAAAAATTCTTTTGTTGTTTTTTGTTTGGTGCATTCAGTTGTGAGTTACAGCGTGTTACGTGTTAAAAATGGAAGTGAAGAAAGAGAAAATTCGGTACATTTTACAGTTTTTCTTTGACAAAGGCGAAAATGCAAGCCTAAAGCAAGCCGGCTAAAATTGTGAATGGTGTTTATGGTTCCGATACTGTAACAGCCAATTATGTGCAATTTTGGTTTCGTAGATTCCGTTCAGGAGTTTTTGATGTTAAAGATGCACCTCGCACAGGTAGGCCGGTCGTCGAAAATTTCGATAAAATCGACATGTTAGCAGTCGTAACATCGCCCAGGAGCTAAAAATCGACCATAAAACAGTTTCAAACCATTTACACAAAGCTTCAATTGGATTCAAAAAGAAGCAAAGAAGAAGAAGAAAATAATGGATTTCTTTTTCCCCAACCTAATATATATATATATATATATATATATATGTGGGGATATAATGTAAAGAAGAACACATTAATGCTTTGAGGACAGCATTAAGTAATGCAGACGTTGGTATCAAAAGATTCGTTCCTGAAGCTGAATGCAAGAACCTCTTTCTTGTCTTGTCTCTTTTCAAACATTATGTATGCAAAATACTTCTTTCTATGCGCATCTTCGTTTTGTCTTTTTTTTTTTTTTTTTTTTTTTTGTGTTTTACTTTTTTATTTGCCCTACAGAAATATGCTAACTAAGCAATTATTTTGCATATTTATTGGTGTTTTCAAGGGTTTTCAAGGAAATTTCTTTTTTGCTTATTTCCTTGCATACAGATGTTATCGGCAGTTTTTCGAAACGGAGACGCGCACTATGCTTTAAAAACTTAAAACTAAAATGTTGCGAGAAGCTAATATGCAAATCAAAAACTACATATTGCTAAAATATCCATAACATCAGCTCAATTGGTTCGCATGCATATATGCAAACATATGCACATGAATTGGAAATCAGTCATTTTGCGTTTGGTGGCAACAAAAATAGTAGCCATCGATTTGTCGCATTCGCATTGATACATGGTGTGTAAGTACATTACCATAAGAGCTGCGATAAGTAAATCTGTGGTGGAGAAATTGCATATGAAATTGTCATTATATCAACAGCAACCCTATCACGTAGTGGTGTGTGAAGAGCGCGAAGAGTAAGAAGATGATTGATTCAATCAAAGTGCATGGCAGAGTTTTGCATATATTGGGTTAGATGACTATTATCTGACACTTGAATAATACTTATCCTAATAACTCACGTCAGGATGGTTAAACTAATTAAATTTTCATTATTAATGCACTCTTAAATTTTCACATTCAAACTGTAATCTCCTCGCAGTCTTAATATACAATTTTCTATAATTTTTATTCATATCTTTTACCCACCATACAAGCTTCTAAAGTCAATTTTATTATTTTCACGATTAAATGTCTTTTCAACTGTGCTCATATGGTATGTACGCAGGCATTCCTTTAAATGTCACTAGATGTTAATATGCACTGTAGTTCACTTGTCGTCAGCTCCGCAAAAATTTGTTAATGCATGATAAAATTTTCATTTCTAAGGGTATAACTACACCTTTTTAATATAGGTAACATGTGAATGCATTTAAAGTTTTTTTGTTTTTTTGTTTTTTTTTTTTTTTTTTTTTTCAACACATTTTTTTTTTTAATATCGTTTTAATTTCCTTTTTGTATACAAAGAAATATGCATTGCATTAGATACATCAACACACAAGCACANATTTCTAAGGGTATAACTACACCTTTTTAATATAGGTAACATGTGAATGCATTTAAAGTTTTTTTGTTTTTTTGTTTTTTTTTTTTTTTTTTTTTCAAACACATTTGACTTTTTAATATCGTTTAAATTTCCACTTGGAATACTAAGCAATTTGCATTGCATTAGATACATCAACACACAAGCACATCAGCACGTCCAATGCCTATATCGTGAAATTGTTTTTTTTTTTATTGTGGAGGCTGTAAAAAAGTTTTAATAAAATTAATAAAAATTTAACGTTACATTCACCTAAACATGTGCTTTTTTTTTTTTTTTCTTTTTGTATAAAACGTTAATATTAGATTATTAGAAAATATTTTAGAAAATTTCACAATTTTTAATTAAATTGCAAAAATACACTATTTGATGAGTTAGCTGCTCGAATATTGCGAGTCAATAATCGATGACTGCGCAGGCCTATAGTACGAAGATAAGCTTGCGGGTAATAAGTTTTGATCGAACTAAAATATGGCTCTAGGCTTTTCGGAAATATAACGCGAAGTACAGAGAGGTGTCGACGTTAATCTCTTAGCGAATCGCATAAAGATAATGATGGGGAGAATGATGTGATAAGAGCAAGATTATACGCCTGAACTATACGATTTGGGAAAAAGGAACAGCGCTTGACAATGTTTAAACTAGTGAACATAAAGGTGGAGTTTTTGTGCATCGATTTCGTTTCGTTTCAGTGATTCGCTGATGGAAATATGGACCGCTAAATTTTTTGGCTGCTAACTCCTGTACTATCAGCCTCGAATTTCTTTTTTTTCTCCAGTAGTCTTAAGAAAATGGTTCAAACCTGTTCTTTGTTTACAGTTTAGCACAACATCGGTGTCAGAATAGAAAATACACCAGTGGCTTTGCGTCTTAAACTTTGAAATTTTGGGAACGAGAACAGACAAAGTATTTGTATGCTGGTTGATATTGATAAAGCATTAACACCACGAATATATTCACAAGCCTGCGAAACGTTAGTTCGTTAGTCCAAGTCTGCCTACGATAAACGACAAATGTTTTATTTTCCAGGCATCTTTGGCATTGACGCCTTTCAAACAAAGCATAGTAGGAGGTAAGAGAATTAGATTTATTACAACTACAACACTTTCTACACCCATCTATTATGAAAACCGTGGTGAACCTGTTCGTTGTCCTAATAGTTGAGAAATAACTTTGTTTTCCTCAGTGCATTCTCTTCGACATGAAATTTTTCGCAAGAATGCAAAGCGCTCTCATTAGTCAAATAGTTGCTGCAGAATTGTGGTTCATTTTCAGCCCCCCGCAAAATGTTTCGATCGAATCAAAAAGCCACATAATATTTTACTTTTTTTTCTCTCATCTTTACGATGTTTCTCTCCATACTCCTACTACTATTTATATTACATAATAGGATTAGATTTACTCTAAATCCACCTACTATGCTAAATGCGGTAAAGTTTTTCCCTTACCTCTTACAAAAAGTGGAAGAAAGTGATCACTTTTTTCAAAATTCCTTCCAAATTAAAACTACTGACCAAAATTGTTTCTTCTTTTTTTCAATGTTAAATAAAAAATGGGATTCTCATCGCCAAAGTTATCAGACGACAGAAAAGACAACGTCGCGATCACTTTCAAATATGTAACATCGACAGTCGTGAGTATGTTGACGGTTCGGTTATCGAACACAACTCTGATGATATCAATTTCGATTCTTTTTTGGAGACAAAGACAACGAAACCTTTAAACTAAACGTATGCTTATATGCCTTAACTTTGTTTTACTTACATACAAATATCTGTAAAACAAAAGAAGAAGAAGTTAAGCAAAAAAAAAAAAAACGAAAAAGGATATATTCGGCTATGGAATGCTAGCTTGCGTTCCATATTTGAGCGGAAGAGAGACCGAAAATTTATTCTGTCAGTGTATATAAATTTCAAATCGTTAATCCAATTTATATACTGTTCGATTTGGCTCAAGATCACAATTTAGAGAAAACGAAGAAAAAGAAGAAAACCAACAGTTTTTTTAATAATTGATTGATTAACAAATTTGGGGGCTTTTCAAGCTTAAACTTAACGAGCAGTGAACAAATAAGAATTCTTTAATTCTTTTTTTTTTCTTACATAAAGTATAGAGTATGACATCTTTTTTTTTTTTTTTAATATTAATTTGAGATAATGGATTTTGATAATTTAAAGGAATTTCAAGGGAAGTAGATGCCTTGTACAGATGCCTCGCACTTGAAAAAAAAAAAAATCGCTTTTATTTGATTCAACCCAGGATTGTTTACCATAAACACGACAAGTTGTGTAACGTCCTAGAAAACTGATTCGCTGATAAACTATAAGAGATAACGATACATTCGTAATTGCTGTGAAGAAGAATGGTCGTGAGAAATTAAACACACTCGTTAGGAGACGCTGCAAAGGATTAAAAATATTATGCATCACTGTGCGTCTCGTTACGCAGGTAGATTTTCCCTCGTGTAACTATATTATTTTATACTCTATGTAAGCACATTACAATAATTACATTATTGAAAGGTATTATGAGATGACCACTACTACTTCTTCTCCTCGTCTTTTTTATAATAATGAAGATTCATTGTGCGTTTCGAGTGTTCGAGTGTTCGGTTTCATTAAGTAATCAACACTCTATAACGCATCTTAATTTTTTATCAGCTTGCGTAACAGATTACAGGCGGACATACAGACGGATATATGCGTATTGCTTAGGCAATTTCGTATTATGATATATATTTTATTATGTTATATATTACATTATATATGTAATATATTATATGTATTATGGGATTGTTGAAGGATATTTTTAGATGTAACAGATGGAAGGACAAGTCGGTTACCTTCAAAGAAATAACTGTACATTGGCAGTAATAGTCGCACTCTAAGCTATAACACAGATACGTCACAAATCATAAGCATTTTCTTGAGGATTTTCGTGACTTAATGAACTTTTTTCTATATAACTGCAATGATATTAAGGAGTTTTGTTGTTGTCCTTGTTACCAGAACAAAACAAAACAAAACAAAACTATGACAAAAAAAAAAAAAAAAAAAAAAAAAAAAAACTTATATTTCTTATGATCCCTTATAATATGACTTATATTTTTTATGATCCCTTATGGCCAGTAAGCGGTCACAACGTCAGAGTATGACTGCAAGTGGGACTAATTGTGATTGAAGACTGAGTGCAATGACAAAACCGTTCCGGCACAATAAATGTTTAAAGTTTTCATTATTGATTTATTATTTGATTGATTGCGATTATTTATCAAACATTTCGTAATTCGTTGTTTCACATAATTCACGTAAAACGTAATCAGCTTTATGCATAATCTACGGGCGCAAGAATCCAATTATCCACACAAGTCAACCATGCTTGCAGTGTTACGACATATTAACACATGCATATATGAATATTAAATGTGGTATAAAAAATTTCCAACGGCATTTAATGGTTTGTTTTCTTTTTTTTTTTAAACCATGCGAGAGATAAACAAATTTTAAAAATATTTTATTCTTCATTTTTAATATAATATATATTTAAAGCAAAATATCTTCTCCTATACTAGGGGCGATGTGCATGCCCGTTATCTGCGGCCAAACTTTATCTTCACTGAATTCAAATGTTTTACGTAATATTTTATTTAAATTATTTAGCGTATAAGTGAAAATAAAAAAACACAAAAAAACAAGAAAAAAATGAGTAAAATCCGATAAATAAAAATAATCAGTAAAATCTGATAAATATACTTTGAAAAGTGTGACAGTTCCATGTGGACTCAAAAAACTGTTTCTCATTTTGAGTCGGGTTTTCTTCCGTTCCGATGACCTACCTATTATTAGGTAGAATTGTGATTGTTTTCTCCTCTTCTTCTTCTTCTTCTTTTTACTTTTCAAAAGAATAACTATATCCGGGTTTTATTTTCTCTTAGATACGCGCACTGCACGGCCACGACGGCCAATGTTTTAGTATGTCGATCGCAAATGTTTAGCATGTTGGGCGAATGAAGTTTTTTTTAGTTTGGAATCCAAACTTGCAGATTGTATTACCATCAAGCGTATTTACCATCAATAATATCCTTTTTCCTATTTGAAAACAAGTGGGCCAGCCAGCCCGTTTATTGAAATCAATCAAAGGCCTTTTTTAGTACAGTGGCTCGACGTCCCACAACTTTGAGAGCAGTCATAGTTATACCAACTTGACCTTTGTCATCAACTTTGGTACTTACACTGTTATACTTCTCAGGAATAGCGAAAACATGTTCACCCTTTCGGCGACAAAGCTCTCAGCAAAGAGGGACCGACAACAGTTAATTGGGGAAAGTTAGCCACCAAACTAACCTGGGGTAATGGGTGATGATCGATGATTGCGAAATCGTTGGACAAATTTGGCCTCGCCAACCTTAACCCATCAACAATAATACGCCGAAAGTCGCCGAAAGAGTCTTCTTGCGAATACAACCGACACAAAAAGACATATAACGCTTACAAAGCGGGGAATGTGCAAAACCGATTTGTCGCGAACGTCCGCATGACTTGTCTTCGATGGGATTGTGCAATGCGATGTACGGGCAAGTTTGTAAATGTCATGTATAATCGTTATGGCGAATTTTAAGTGAACAATAAAATAATGAACCCTAAGCGGAAATAGTCCCGCTAGGTTCGAATTAAAATATGAACGTGAGACCCGATTCGCTAAGTCCCTCTAACTTACGCCAGTGCAGGTAAAGTTATTCCCCGAGATCATTTCCACCACCAAGCGATTCCGAAAATATGAATTTTATAGCGTAGAACCTTTGGAATCCCCGCGAAAAGCACTCTTGCCTACGAATTCAATAGCAGTGCTGTACTTATTTTAAAACGTAAAAGGACTTCTAACTCCTAACTAATTACGTTCCGCAGTTACCTTAGATACGATTCTGAAGAAGTGAAGAAATTTCGTTTTAATTCGGTCGCGTGACGCGTTCTACAGTCTTACTGAAATCGCATTCCACAGAATTTCCCAAATTCTGTCATTTTGTAATAAAAATACCTTATAATGCCACAAAATTGAGCGCAGTAGTGTTTAGTTCCCCGTAAAGGCACGTAGCCGATACCAACTCAAGCGACTGACTCCCTGGACACCTTGCCATTCTCTGCCTTATCGAAAAGGAATGATACAAAATTTAGACATCAATTGAAACCTTTTTAGAGAATATATGCAATTAATAACTTAAATAAAGGCCATCATTATTATTTATAAACGTAACGCGGCCGATAACTGAACACGGTTTTAACATTGAACTTCGCATTGAGACTTCGCAATATATTTGTAAATCAGAGGTAGTGAGCAAAGTTTAGCGTAGAAAGGAAAGCAAACACAAAGCAAATATTACAGCCTTAGAGATCAAAAGCTTAAAGTTAACAGATGACGACCCGGTTGAGCTTATCAAAAACTGTTTTCAACACCTCTGCATGGAAATTAGCTTTAATTGAAGGCATTTTGAGAGCGCCGACGAATTGCAATATAATAAAGTGATGTAGAAATATTTCTGAGGAACCTCATGAACACATAAATTTGCGCATAATCTGAGTTGATCAGATCGTAGGCCTTTATCCTCCTTCTTCTTCTTCTTATATCTGATGCATCTTATTTTAGCAATAAAGTTAGTGTAAGCTTTTTTAAATACTCGCAGGCAGTAATGATAAAACTGTTAATCTCTCTATCACCTACACCAGATATTACAAACAAACATTTATAGGTGCTTAGAAGAGCCTATTGTGAAATCGGTACAAATTTACCTCGCTAACAGTAATAAAAGCTTTCCTTATGCGCTACTTCTTCCAGCGGCTGTCTAAATATTTTCAAAATTAGATTTTTTTTTTTTTTTTTATATTTATACACATTTATAGGTGCTTAGAAGAGCCTATTGTGAAATCGGTACAAATTTACCTCGCTAACACTAAGAAAAGCTTTCCTTATGCGCTGCTTCTTCCAGCGGCTGTCCAAATATTTTCAAAAGTTATTTTTTATTATTTTTCCAATTTTAATAAAATGTTTCCAAAATTCCAATAAAATATATTAAAATTGTGGAAATATTGATAAAAATGGTTGACGTAATAAAAACGACAAAAACAAAATATTAAATAATTTCTTTCTTTTTTTTTTTTAATAAATCTAAAGCTATTTTGTAGATTTTGCTTTTGGTTTTTCTTTTTTTTTTTTCTATTTTTTTTTTTTACTAAACACTACATAATGCCAGCGTCATTAATAACAAGCAATTAATTCTCTAACAGTTTATGTTATAATTATTTATGACGGCAGACCGCATACGCGCGTCTATATAGATAATATTTATATGTATATATGTGCGTATATATGTGAATGAACAAACAAATAAATGAACTAGTCATACAATAAACACGCACCGTTTTCGCACCGTATAAGGGTAATAATGGTGATGAACTCATAACTGGATAACCCATCGATGTCAACCAACCATCACTAGCTTAGACCAAATAGCCGATAAATAATAAAAATCCCAATGATACACATTCGCTTATAGGTACACGTATGTATGTATGTATGTATGTATGTATGTATGTATGTATGTATGTATGTATGTATGTATGTATGTATGTATGTATGTATGTATGTATGTATGTAGGTTGAATCACTGTTTATTCAATGAGATTCGTTTCGATATTTGACTATTTAGCTATACCGACATTTTGGCAAATTTTCAAAAAATTATAGAAAAAGAACGAAAAATGTTCCGCCGCAACCCCTTCCCCTATCATGCGTATATAACGTATTTATATATATATATATATATATATATATATGATGTATTATGTGCATTATTTGCATTTGACATCGATATAACGATAATGATGACCATACATCATCCTAGCGAGTGCAATGTGTGTAATAACACTGCATACATACGCATTATTTCATGTATACGCATAACATGAGCGCCCATATTAAAAATTCTCGCTAATGTACTCTCGAATAACAGGCAACACAGACAACACAGACAACACAAACAACACAGCCAACAGCTCAAAAAGCATGCAACAAAAACAGACACAGAAACAGAAACACACGCAATACATCGCATATATGCATATGCATATGCATATGCATATGCATATATATGCAACTATGATGTACTGGCAATGCATAATTTATTAAATTAAGCCTACGAAACTATTGAATGGATTTCAAGAGAATGTTTGTTATGCACATATTTGCGCATAAGCACGCACAAGTGCCTTATATTGTTTGCGCTTTGCTGACCCTAATATAAAACCCAAATACATACACTAGCCGTGCATATAATTCGTGAAACAAATATACACATGCCTATATATAATATGCCTATGATAAAGTAAAGTAAAATGTATAATAAAGTAAGTTCATCTTTTTATTTGCCATTCAAAAATTTTTATAATAATGAATCCACAAATCTATGAATAATTGCCATTGTATGCAGAAAACATTCACATCAGGGATATTTTCTCTCTTAAAATTTTTGTTTTATTTTTTTGCTAATATATAATAGTATAGTATAGTAGTAGTAGTAGTAGTAGTAGTAATAGTAGTAGTAGTGTAGTAGAATATATAAAACTAACAGTAAATTTCTTTCAACTACATACAATAATTACATACATCTATATGAACATTTTCTATGGCATACTGTGTATGGTACATGTACACTATACTTTTCACTTAATGGTCTCTCTCCTTCATCAAAGTTTAGCCATTAGTTTTATGTTTCTAAGATAGCATAAAATGGCCAAAATTATTTATAAATGTATTCAGATATTTAATCAGTTATTCTAATGTAATGGATATTAGGATAACTAAAATAATTCAATTTTCTATTAATAATCAAATAAAAATGAATTAAGCCAAGGCCTACTCAACCGTATAAAATTTAGCCTTTTTTTTTTAAGGAGCTTATCTTATGTATCTTAGAGAAAAATTCCTTTATAAAGCTTTTTCAACGAGCCGTCATAAGGAGTTTTCTTTCGCATATAGAGAATTATAGGATACAATATATGATACGGCACTACGATCACAATTTCTTGCTACTTAACACTACGTTAATGAATAAAATATTGCATAAAGACAAAGTTTCTCTTTTAAGCATATTTTAAAATATTTTTTTTTTTTTTTTTTTTTTT
>KK502402.1:4503952-4514817 GCA_000688735.1 Glossina austeni
ATATATATATATATATATATATATATATATATATATTTATATATATATATATTTTTTAACAACAACAAAATCCATTGTTTTGCTCCATTATCTAATTTAATATTTTGCAATATATATATATATATATATATATATTTATGTATATATATATATATATTTACGTTAACATATATATATATATGTTACGTTAACGTATATATATTTATATATATATATATATATTTTTTTTTTATTTATTTATTTATTTTTGTTATATATATATATATATATTTACGTTAACATGTATATGAAAGTAATTTATATTTTTGAAATTTCATTATATGCAATAACTTTTTGGTAATATACCGGAATTACGGTATACATTATTTAGTATTATGGATAATGAAAGCAAAGCATAACAAGGCATCCAAAGCAAATTACAGTTGCAATTACAAGTGTAATGCTGTCAAAAAGTCGAACCATATGTTGGGCTTATGAGGGATCTATTATTTTTTCTTATTTTTCTTATAAAAATTGTTGAAAAACTATGAAAATTACATTTTACCCTAAAGGAGATCTCGCTTGAATGGATTCAACTCCTCATCTCAAAAATCTTCTTAATGGTTACAAGCGTCTCTATATATGTATATATATATATATGTATATATATATATATGTATACGATACTTAAGTGCAAAATATTGATTAAGAGTTCACGTATATCGTATATGATACCGTAAGCATCGCCTACTGTACGTATCTCGAAATTGCCCTTCAGTAACGAATCTATACATTTATCGATGATTTTAGACGAACACGTTGATGATGAATTTTAATAAGGAAAGAATTGAAGGTCACATCTCAAGCTCTAAAAAATGTTGTGAAGCCATAGTTTACATAGCAACATTTTTAGAATTTAGTCAATCGAAGATGTTATCCATGGTGCGATTTAAAACGCATGCCTAAAATTATATAGAAAATTCCCGATCTTATTCTGTTTTGAGTTTTGAGAACGAGTCAACATAGGGTATAGAAGATATTTCACGGATTCTTCGTATTTTTATGTTTTGCCAAATATTTGACAAATCTAGTGTAGTGTTGTACAGCTCATACGTCGCAGCATATACGCAGTTGCCTGCTTTAATTTTGTTCAATAACTATTAGGAGGACCCGTAACTAATCAATTATTTCGCATTCATAGACAAAATGTTTTTTTGAAACGACATTTTTAGTTTTTAATCGTTTATCGTAATCACCGTCGTGTGCGATGACTTGTTGTCATCGTGCCTGCAAAAGCTCAACCCCCCCTTTTGAAAAAGTGAGGTGGGCGTGACTTAAAATAAAACTCAAGGTGTGTTTGGACATCGGATAAGATATTAAAATTTTTATTTCGTAACGAATGCTCTAGTGACCTGCACAGATGGTAGTCCGACGGTGCTAGGTCTGGAGAGTATGGAGAGTGCGGTAGAAGTTCCCAGCCTAATTGCTTAATTTTCTCTTGGGTAATCTTCGCTGCATGAGGACGGGCATTATCTTGTTGGAGTATCACACCTTTTCTGTTCACTAAAGCTGGTCTTTTTTCTATGAGTGCGGACTGTAACCGTTGTAATTGTTGGCAATAAAGATGAGCAGTAACTGTCTCCCCAGGTTTCAATAATTCGTAATGCACTATACCGGAGTAATCCCACTAAATACACAATAACACCTTCCTCAAGGATAGGGTTGGTTTAAGGCTTGGAACAGGTCTCCCATTTGCAGACAACCATCGTTTCGATCGTTTTATGGTATCATAAAGGATCCATTTTTCATCTCCGGTTACGATCCTAGACAAAAATGGATCTCTGCTTAGTCTGGTGAGCATAGAATTGCAAATTGTTCGCCGAAGATCTTTATTGGCCTCAGACAACACCTTGTCTGTATACCTTGCCAATATCTTTGAAACGCCTTTGTACGGTGGACCAGGTAGACCCAAGGCTTCTTGATAGTTCCTGTATAGTTAACTTTGCATCGGACTTCACTAGAGATTTTAAGGCGTCGTTATCGAATTGACCTGGGCGTCCAGTTCGATGCTTATCTGACAAGTCATAATCGCTTGCAGCAAATCTTCTGAACCAATGTTGAGACTTGTTGACCTTCAACACATCTCCATATATGTCATATTTTTTGCTTGTTGTTTCCGTGGCACTTAAACCGGCGTTAAAATGGAAAAGTACACAATTACAAATATGGCTCTCAGAAGGTACAAAGTCCGCCATTTTATTACAGGGCTAAAAAAAAAATTTATATTGTTGGGAATAAATTACTAACAAGAAGAAAAAGAATAACACGAAAAAAAAAACTATGCTTAGACTTGTCTGGTTGCCGCAGGACTAATGAGAAATGGTATCTTGCGAAAATAATTGATTAATAATGGGTCCCCCTAATATTTCAGATTTAAATACGAGGCAAGTAATTTATCCAAAAATGAAAGAATTTTTCATATCCGGAATTTAGATAATTCTATGGAAAGTTTTACTATTTAGTTTAGCGGTGTACAACTATTCGAATTTAATTTAAATTCGAATGCATTTTAGCAAAATTACACAGAACCTATTAAATTGGTAGGAATGATGGAGTGACCCTCAAAAACCATTATATCTCGTCTAAAGAGAAAAGAAAGAGAAATCGGAAAAAAAGAGTCCGTAGCAGGCAGAACGCCGCGAACATAGCGGACGGTTTGTTGAAAGCATTACTGGTTTCTTGGAAAAGTGTTTAACAGCATCCAGGAAAAATTTGCATTTCCATCCATTTACAAATTAGCTGCAAAAAGAACCACCTGTGTGTGTTTGTTAGTAACAAACTATAGCTCAAATTAAAAACTGCAGTTGATAAAAACTGACGGCAGATCCACGTTTTATTATACGAATGAATGCAGAATCCTTTTCAGAATCGATTTAAGTATGTCTTCTCGTCCGTCCTAGATGTTCTAAACATGCGACGCAATTTTAGAAATATTTTGATGAGATTTTATAGGCATGTATATGCATGTGTAAAACTGTAACTCTAAAAAAAATCATTATATGCGAAAAGTCCATAATTTGTAATATTTCTCGACTCAAAACGTTGAAAAATAATAATTTAGAGGCAATGAGACAATTTTTTTTTTTGTTTTTTAATTCGTTCCTTTATATATAACCGTCGCTAGGTAAAGTAAACCCCCATTTTCTCAAGAGGGTGTAAATGTTAATATTTTGTAATGGAAATTCGTTTGTAACAAGAATTCGATACGCACTTGAACTGTACGAAATTCGGAAATTGTTATGTGTCGTAAAAGATCCCGTTTCCATTAAAATGTAATCCCTTGACGATTGCTTTGAATCCGATTTAGAAAAATCCGCAAACTATTTTTAAAGTGATGCTATAGTAAGCTGCATGTTCTGGATTAATTATTGATCCGTGATGATGAATATGAACGTCACTGTGAACGGTATTATAATTTAGTTGATAATCTCTTGAGATACGAACTAAATGATTTCGATTGTTTTACAAATGGTTCGTACAGTATACTGGAACGAGGGTCCACGAACGATTGGAACGATTGCCTAATTTTACACCTCCGGGTTTTCTTTCATGGATACCTAAAGAGAAAGATTTAGAATAAAGCCGTGATAGAATTAATGAAATGCTGGTTGATATATATATATATATATATATATATAGTAGACAATGATAAAAAGTTTAAGAAAGTTTGTCCGCAATTATAAGACCAACCAAGGAGCAGCCCTTGCCTTGGTTGGCATTCTCTTTCAGTCATAAGAGTAATAAGAGCTCTCGCATACATTTAAATATTTTGCTGTCATTATGCCCACCACTGTAAGATGTGGGTGCACTCATTTTGCTCTTTTCCCTAATGTATGTAACCCCTTCTTGATCAATGTGAAATTCTGTCCGTCTATGTGTATGTGTGGTGTGTGTTTTTGGCACTCTCCTGGTCGCAAAAATGAAGAGATCGGCTTTAAATTTGTTTGAATTATTGCAAGTTTCTGCACGCAGATTGGTATTGAAAATTGGCCAAATTGCTCAGAGTAGAAAAGCGCAGTGGAGCGTAAAATGAACGCAACTCAATTTTTCTTAACAAAAATTTCTGGAATTTATTAAAGTTGGAAGGCTGAAATTTTCCACCACATTTACTTTGACGAAAGGCTCTACTATCTATGTGCAGAAATGGAACGAATCAGCCATGCCCACCCAAAGTTACGAGTAATTAAATTTTATTTTTTTTTTTTTACTTTTTTGAAGTTTTTATTGCTTAGTTATCCATAAGGCAAGCAAGAGAAAATGCTTACAATTATTTTGGACACTCCTCAAATGAAAACATATTATCTGCCTAAAAATGGATTTAATTTTAAAATGAATACAGGTAGACATCGCCATTAGGTTTTTCATAATCGTACCAGTAATATGGGTATCAAATGGAAAAATTTGAAGAGCAGAATGCGAAAAGTATAGTGGTGGGCATAATTTTCTTATTTGTTTTTTTGTTAAAGCTATACCCAAGTAAAATCCTGAATCCTTTCCTCGCTTATGCCACGCATAAAAAATATTAATGTTGAAATTCTATTGGCAGCTAATAGGTATACGAATTTAATTTTAAAAGTTTTTATTAAAAAATAAGACGAAATTCTTTGTTTTAGAAACAAGCACGAGAGGCTTACAGCACGAAAGGCTTGTGTGTGTGTGTGTGTGCGTGTGCGCTTTAGAAGAAGACGTAAACATGTAAGAAGGTGAGCAGTCTCTCTCACCTTAACAACCTCACTCCAATTCCACTACCCGTCGTCCCTAACCGCATCAGATGCATAATATAATTTATTAAGAACTGCTTTGGCATTTCCTTTAAGGATCTTAGCCAGCTTCACGGCATCAAGATGTCATTAAGACTTAAATTTAACTCGAGCAAAAAAAAAAGCATGTTTTGTTTCAACACAGCGTTAAACAGGTCGTATAATAATTTGCTATTGTTGTCGTTTTCCTTCATTTCATTATTATATACTGCCATCCTTTTCTTTCTTTTTTACCCTTATTTTAAACTAATAACAACTAACTAATGATGATGGTGCAGTTTGATGTTTGACATTGTTTTCCTCAATAAAGCCGTGCACACACACAAGCCGAATGACTTTGAAAACAAAGTTAATATAAAATTGAGTTTATACAACAATAATGTAAGTGTCTATATGTCTGTCGATTTATGTGTGAGTATCTATCTATATTTCATATCATTTTTCATCATTTACAGTTTATGCTTTTGACAGCAATATACAATGGAACAGTCTTCTGGAAAACCAAAAAAAAAAGTACACATATACACAATATATACACAATATATATAGATATATATATATATATATAGCGAACTAAATAGAGTTATATATGAAATGGTGCAAATATGCGTGCAGGCAATATACCATCACGTTATGTATGTACTTATAGTCGACACTATGTGTCTAAAGGATACAATTTTATGGCGTACAGATGTTGCATCTCGAGGCTCCTGCTCCATTACTATCTCCTCCCCCTCTGACTTTTCTCATTATTGGGCTTTTGCTTGACTGATGTTAATAAGTTTATAATGCTATACAAGCAAGGCCAACTTATGTCTATTTGTTTTTCTCTCTCTCTCTCTTTCTCTCTCTCTCTTTCTTTCAAACTTTCTCATTCTAGCACCCAGTCCGGGTTCATTTATCTCCTATCCTATCACACTGTCTATCGCTTTCTTTTGACTTTGATAGCTCACAAATGCTGTTTAAGCATTATATTCAATACACGCCAACAACGTTTATGCTTAGCAAAATGCTGCTGATGATGTCGAAAATGCTATTGATGCATTTAATGATGCTGTCATCATTATCATCATCATCAACAACATCATCGTTATCATCTTTATCACACATATGCGCACCTCGACACGAGCACACAAACATATTTTGGGGCACAATCAACAACTTCAGCAAGTTTGCATATCTTATTAGTAGACATTTCCCAATCTTAACTTTCGATAAATAATTTGTACGTTGGCGTCTGTCTTTCCGTAAATAACTTTTTTTTGGAAAAAATTCTAGGACATCATTATAACCTGATGTTACCCTAATATCAGCAACTTATTCCCTTGTCTTCTTTAAATACTATAAGTTAAAAGTCAGAGATATTTCTGGAGAAATTAACCGTTATTTGCAGTAAATTATTTTTCAACACGCGCCGGAGCTTCGTATACGTGGATATACACAATTTAGCCGAAGCTAATGGGAATCACTCTCTTGCTTATATTTTACATATAAAAAAATTTCTCTCCATACGTGTCTTGATTGCCCACCTTATAAAGCAAACCCATGAACAACCTGAATTTTGCTTAACATTTTAACACGAAAAGCACCGACGTTTTACACACAAGCATTTGCATGAAAAAGAGAAAAATTTGGTCCTTAATTTTTGTGCTCTCGCCACAATCGCAAAAATGCAAATAGAAAGTGAAAGTTTGATACAAATATTACTTGATCAATGAAGAATTCAAGGCTAAAAAATAAGTGTGATCCGTTCATAGGCACGCCTACAATAAGGAATAAACTGAGATAATCTAAAAAAGGGATTTCAAAATTTTTCCATATTCCATTAGATTACGGACTAGATTTACCCATTTTGGTAGATATACACATATACAGTGAAAATTTCGAATATATATATATATTGTATATATATTGTATATATATATATATATAACAAAACCCTTTAGAGGTCTTACAAGAATTTCTTTGAAACTCTAGAATTTAAAAAGACCAAATTAACCCATGCGGTAGCTGCAGTGTTAAGTTTCAGAGCTGGATAACACTTTTTTGCTTCCAATAAGCCAGCTATGGGAGATCAATTATTGAAGAGAACTTTTTGATATTTAACGATTTTTGTTCTCACATTGTTTTAATGGATCATTTTTCGTTCTTTTTAAATTTTGTATTAGAATTCCTCGATGTAAGTCTTACACAGATAAGTTTTATTTATTTATTGTTTTTGAACCGATTGAATTGAATTTGCATAGAACCTATAGGAAGGAGGCATACTCAAGTGTTCGTCTAACTAAGCACATGTATAGACTTTTTGTAGTTTAAGGATCCTTCAGCTCTTTCGACCAGCTCTTAATGAAACCAAGCGCGGACCTAGCCTTATTTAAAGCGCACTCAATGTACAAATTAAAAAGTAATCTTTGATCAAACAGCACCGCCAAATCGATTAACGAATCAAAGTTTTCCGACTTGTGAGTGAGTGAGTGAGTCGATGAAATACTCAGTATTGAATGACTTCCTCCCTGGGAAAGAAAGCTTCTTACATTTCTTTAGATTTAACACACAAAAAAAACCAGCAACAAAACAAACAAAATTTAACCAGCACCATATAACCAAAGCTGACACGATTGCGGTTCCAAGGAGAAGGAAAAACATAGTTTAATATCGTCAGCATGCATTAAGATCTGCCCGGATTTAATCAGCGAGGGGAGATCATTAACGTATAAATTAAATAAAAGGAGTCCTAAGTGGTTGCCGTGAAGGACGCCAGACGTCAACGGCAATTTATCCGAGGTGATGAAGTTAAACAAAACCCTGAATGTTCTGTTATGCAGATAAGAGCAAAGGGAAGCCAGAGGCCTGGAGTTTAAAGACCAATAAGTTATGGTTAATCAAGTCAAACACTGTACTAAAAACAGTATCTACGATATCCGTGCGAGAACCGCTAGAAAGAGCCTTGAAAACATGGCAAGTAAACTCTAAAGGATTCGTAACAGTCGTAACGAAAAATGTGAGATTTGATAGCAAAAATTAAACGCTGAGTAATAATTCACTCAAACAATTTAGATAAGACACTCAACTTGGCAATGCCTCTATAGTTCTCTATACTTCTCTCAGTGATGTCTGTCCATTTCCATATTTGTGAATTGGAATAAGCAAAACTACTCTTCCAATGCAAAGGGAAAACAACTGATTTCAAGGAGTGATTAAGAATTTTTAAAGTAACTTCACATAGGTCGTCAAAGCGGGATTTGAGTACACATGCGCACAAATATATTGTGGAGACCTCAAACCAAGTTAGGAATCGAAAACGAGTTAGTTATTAGATGTGGATGGTTAACAATTTAATCGGAATCAGATTTTAGATTACATGCGATGGTTATATGGAGAGTTTTCTTTTTGAGTTACCAAACTTATTACATATATATATTAGGGGGACCCATAACTAATCAATTATTTTTGCAAGATACCATTTCTCATTAGTCCTGCGGCAATCAGACAAGTGTAAGCATAGTTTTTTTTTTGATTTTATTCTTCAACCAGTTTGTTAGTAATTTATTCCCAACAATATAACATTTTTTTTGTAGCCCTGTAACAAAATGGCGGACTTTGTACCTTCTGAGAGCCATATTCGTAATTGTGTACTTTTCCATTTTAACGCCGGTTTAAGTGCCACGGAAACAACAAGCAAAATATGCGACATATATGGAGATGTGTTGAAGGTCAACAAGTGGTTCTGAACGTTGGTTCAGAAGATTTGCTGCAAGTGATTATGACCTGTCAGGTAAGCATTGAACTGGACGCCCAGGTCAATTCGATAACGATGCCTTAAAATCTCTAAAGATGCAAAGTTAACTATACAGGAACTATCAAGAAGCCTTGGGTCTACCTGGTCCACCGTACAAAGGCATTTCAAAGAAATTGGCAAGGTACATAGACAAGGTAAATGGATTCCACACCTGTTGTCTGAGGCCAATAAAGATCTTCGGCGAACAATTTGTAATTCTATGCTCAGCAGACTAAGCAGAGATCCATTTTTGTCTAGGATCGTAACTGGAGATGAAAAATGGATCCTTTATGATACCATAAAACGATCGAAACAATGGTTGTCTGCAAATGGGAGACCTGTTCCAAGCCTTAAACCAACCCTATCCCTGAGGAAGGGGTTATTGTGTATTTAGTGGGATTACTCCGGTATAGTGCATTACGAATTATTGAAACCTGGGAAGACAGTTGTCAACAATTACAACGGTTACAGTCCGCACTCATAGAAAAAAGACCAGCTTTAGTAAACAGAAAAGGTGTGATACTCCAACAAGATAATGCCCGTCCTCATGCAGCGAAGATTACTCAAGAGAAAATTAAGCAGTTAGGCTGGGAACTTCTACCGCACCCTCCATACTCTCCAGACCTAGCACCGTCGGACTACCATCTGTGCAGGTCATTGGAGCATTCGTTACGAAATAAAAATTTTAATTTCTTATCCAAACACACCTTCAGTTATATTTTAAGTCACGCCCACGGCACTTTTTCAAGAGCGGGGTTGAACTTTTGCATGAACGATGGTAACAAGGCATCGCAAACGACGGTGATTACGGTAAACGATTAAAAAATAAAAATGTCATTTGAAAAAAACATTTTGTCTATGAATGCGAAATAATTGATTAGTTACGGGTCCCCCTAATGTTAGAGAAACATAGATTTGACACATTAGAATGGTTCAATGAACGGACCATCATGCCTGTAGTAAAAGGAAACCCAAATTGCTGGGTGATACGGATCCTCAGGTAAACTAATAGGTAGGTAGCGGAAATTGGCAAAGCAAAGATCAAACAATCTGCGATTACAGTTCGAAGTACGGTTGCATTGAAGTAAATTGCGATCAAATAATTAATTGAAAAACGCAATAGCTATTAAAAACGCAGTAAACAAAGAGAAAGCTGTAAACGCGCCAAACCAACGCAGATGTCTGGAAGTAGCAGCATACAAAAAACAAAGAAAACACTTTTTGCCGAGAGCACCAAATGGTGATCGCAAACATCAAAATGAATATCACCGCAAGAAGTTTTAAATATATCTCATAAAAATTTCAACACTTTTACAATTAATTAATTAGGCTTTAAAACCATATAAAGGAATAAAATAATAATAAAAAAATTTTCAAAATTCGTGCATATCAGGGTAAACAATACGATTACAAAGCACGCACAGAGTTGCCAAACTAAAATATTTGCGAAAATTAAACGTAGCCGATCCTAGGGGCGTCTACAAACAAATAAATTTTACAACTACTCCGATTTAAATGCTAGTCTAGAATACAAAAACCTCTAATGCACACTTTGTGGATACATTTTTTGTCTTTAACATATTATACGATTTAACGTACGCGCCAGTTACACATAATTTATCCCAGAGACACTTGCCTACCAAAGCACTGTAAAGGCCAAAATTGACTGTGGAAAAGTTGCCACAACTCAATCATAGTTGTTCGATATCCCAAAGACCATAAAAACGCAACGTAGAAATTTCAGTTTTTAAAATCCGGCTCATAATCAGCAAAATCTGTTCGTCAACTCTGTTTATTGGCCGCGGTTGTGTAATACGAATGCGAAAGTGTACGCATCGTTTCGATATATTGTGTTTAATGAGATGTTTAATTATTCGCTTATCGATACAATCGTTAGTATGGCATGCTTAATGTGCTCTCATCTAAACACTTCTACCGTCATTCATCAATGTTGTTGTTTTCTGATATTTCCTTCGTTTTTTTTTTCACTAATTTATGATAACAATGCGGTAAGTTTTGTTACCGTTGTTTTGTTGTTTTTTTGTCTCTCTCTCTCTCTTTCTCTCTCTATCTCTCTCTCTCTCTATTTCTCTATCTCTATCTCTATCTCTATCTCTATCTCTCTCTCTCTCTATTTCTCTATCTCTATCTCTATCTCTATCTCTCTCTCTCTGTATTTCTCTATCTCTATCTCTATCTCTATCTCTCTCTCTCTCTATTTCTATCTCTATCTCTATCTCTATCTCTATCTCTATCTCTATCTCTATCTCTATCTCTATCTCTATCTT
>KK502402.1:4517379-4565662 GCA_000688735.1 Glossina austeni
TATATATATATACGCGTGTACATAAACCCATGATATTTTCAATAAGGATTGAATTGTGCGCCGATATCAATAATTTTCAACCAAGAAACGATTTGCCAAAAAATCTATTTAGAATGCTTTTGAGAGATGAATGAGAGAGAGAGAGAGAGAGAGAGATAATTTTTCTTGTTTTTCCATTGCATTCATTTGCACACAGCTCTGCTCCCATATACAGATTTGTATGACTTTTTTGTTGGCACCTAACATATGCCAGCGTTAGACTTTATTGTTTTGTTACCGGGGCCTTTTCCCCTTGTTTTCAAGTATCATTCAAGCTACGCCAAAGCTTGAAATTATTGTCATTTTTTTCATAGTTGCAATCACCATAGTTGGTAAGTAAGTGAATATGAAGGAATGTAATGAATGGATCCAATGGATCCACATCCATGTCTTGGTATGTCTTTTTGGCAAAATATGTAATGTCAACGTTACACCGTTTAATGCAGAATACACAAATATTTACATTCATTCAACAAATGTATTTACTTTTTTCGAAAACCTTCTTACGATATTTATTTTCCTATTTAAATAAATGCCGTGTAAAGCTTATAGAAAACTAGAACTGGTGTCGCTTGCTTTGGTCAAAAAGATGGGTAGAATGGATGGGAAGAAACTAATGAAATTTATATATGAAGGTTTAGGCTTTTTCCTTTTTCTTTTTTTCTTTTTTTCCTTTTAATTATTTAATTATAATTAATTACTGTCAGGAATACAAAAAAAAAAATAAAAATTCGATTAAAAACTATTTTCTATATAAAATAATAATTAAACTGTTAGTGCTGCAAATGCAAACGCCGCAACGCCGCACCGTCACTTTGGAAGACAAGCAAAGAGGTAAACAGTAGAGCAAAGACAAGCCGAAGAAGTGGGGCTTTAAGTCTGGGAATAACTTCAATATAATTTAATTCGAAAAAAAGTGTTCGCAGAAGAAAAGAATAGAAAAGTGAATAGGATACCGAATAGGATCATTGTACCGATCAAAAAAACAGTTAAGATGATCGATAGTCACTGAAACGCTGGCCGATTCATCAGTGAGCAGTGCTATCAACTGCCTCGACTATTAAAGCAAAACGGGCTGCAATATGCTAAAAATCATTTTCAATTACTTTTCATGACTACTTTTCCATGACCATACTTGACTTTATGCAGTAAATGCAATCTCCAGAAAACGCCATCAGTACTAAGGAGCGTCGCCTGCGCCAAATATTCCTCTTTCTAATTAATTAATTAACCTGTTCTAACTGCGGAACCACACCACACCATTTTTACAATCATACCCAAGGAAGCCATGCTTACATAAGAGATCGGTTCTCTTTTTAATATGGAATACACGTTCCGTTAGAGTTAGGATAGCAATGGGCGATAGCTTGCATAAAATATTTTTTGCTCGCTTCAAAATTTTACCAAGAAGCCAGTTGTGTTCCCCTGTTTCCGCGTCTATTGTAAGCATCGACAAATCCATTAAGGCCCATATTAAAATCCTAAACCCCTCTCTCTCTCTCTCTCTCTCTAGCTCATGAATTTTTGCCGCAAACAGAAGGATCTGAAAAACTGTGTACTTACGAAGGTGATACGAATAAAATCAACCACAAGCTAAAGCAAATATCAATCGAAAGTTTGCTGCACATAAATAAAAAAAGCACATAATCAAAGCGATAATAACTGTAATAACTGTAATAATACCTTTAGCTTTATAATGTCGAGTTTTTTTTTTTTTTTCAAAATGCTCTCGATGGTAATCAAAGACTTGCAAAGGTGTAAAAAATGAAAAAAAAAAAAACGTACAATTTATTCTCACCTAATCTTTGTAAAGGCATCGAATGATTTGAAAGCGACATAAGTTACTTTAGTGTAATAAAAACTTTAATAACCTTTAAAGCACAACCTTTATGCACAAGTAAATGTTTTAATTAGAAGTTGACTCGAAAACCTTTAAAATGCGAATTCGTAAACATCCGCCTCTCCAAATTATATTTTAATTTATATTCGCATTCATCAGTTACCGTAATGTCGTGTAGATGTGATTTGATATGATGTATGGTGTGTGTGTGTGTGTGTGTGTGTGTGTGTGATATTGTGCAAAATGTAAAAAAATTGATTATAAAATCATACGAGAATGCAAACGGACCGAAGGAAACTTCTTTTAAAACGATTAAAACGATGTTTCTCGAAGTTGTTAATTAAAGAAACCTTGCCGTTGAAATTATTACAAATGCATTGTACGCCTGCATATAGATCTCATATTAACTCAATTCATATTAAATCAGTTTAATTCAAATTAAAAATGATTCTCTTTTTCTTTTTTTACTTTTTCTTCTAAGCTTTTTAGGGAATGGTTAAGGCGGAAGTTTAACCAAAAAAAAAAAAAAAATTGTTTTTTTTTTTTTCTTTTTTGCGAAAAATTTGAAATATGCCATCATTCCTGATTGCCATACACATGAGCACCCACTTGACTAAATTACACATTAAATGCAGAATACAATCAGTTAAAAGATCATTAAGAGAAATGAAAGTCAGACACAAGTTAAAAAGAAATTTTTATACGGGAAAGTAGACGTAACAAGAACAAAAAAAAATATATAACAAAAAAGATGAAAAATATTTGCGCTGCACATAAATAACAAACATAAATCACCGAATGAAAAAAGAAAAAGTCATGACGATGATGACGAGATTGAGGAACACAAACTGAAAAATAAGAAAAGATAGACGAATTCTCAATACCTACCACTTATGCAGACGTTATGTTATAAACATAGAATCAAAGTCTCAATTATTGTTCAAATGCGTAAATCTTCGAAAGTTTCGAAAGGTTATTTGAAGTCTCGTAAAGCCTTCACTCAATTAGTATAAAAAACAAATATTTTTTTTCACTTTGAAAAAAATTTTGTTTTTAAAAGTCATTCATGATCTGGCTAAACTTTATCTTACTTTTGGATCTTTTAGGTCTTCAGCACAAGCTCAAACTCGTTGGAAAACTATGCTACTATCTACCTGAACAAAGTCTTTAGCTGATTGCAAACCTACCTATATATAGTTGCGTTAAAGGATGTGAGAAATTACCGATAAAGCTCGGAAAGAAAAATGCAGATTGCGCGAGAAACGGTTCATACACATTCTCCGCTTTTGTTCTTATCTTTACGCGTCATAGAAGGAAGTAAATAACAGAAAATTGCAGATAATTGCAAATGATTAACGGCACGACAGTAGTAAGCAACAGAGTTTTCATTCAAGGTCAGTTATTATTATTATTATTATTATTATTATTATTATTATAAATTTAGCCAGAGAATAAGTTCTGAGACTAAAGTCTTAAAGCATTAGCATCTAAGGCTTTCGGTTTTATTAAAAACTCGACCGCACTTGAGATTTGAGCCCACGACCACTGAGTTGCTAGTCGAGAATCTTACCTCTCGGCCAGTCAGACGGATCAAGGTAAATTAAAGCGCCATAGTTATTTTAAACACGGACAACTTATTTTATAGATATATTTGTCTTTTTATATCTAGCATGGAAGATAGGTAAATATGTTCTGCATATGTACTGCATGTGTAAAATTATAATCCAATTTAACTCGGTATATCGGTTTGTCTGTCCATCTGTCAGTCTACATATCAATCTGCCTATATATGTGCTTGCTTATATGCCCCTGTTGTAATGAACATGGCGTTGTTGACAAGCCTTATAACCATTTAGAACTTGAAGCAGATCACTTCTAAAAGTGTTCAAAAAAACTTAGCGTGAGAATGGACATGGCCGGGCAAACGATACGCTTAACTTACAACTTATTGCAGATATTGAAATAAAATACTTGATAAAGATATTGTTTATGGGTATTTAGAAGGGCAGTGCGAAAAGCATTCAATTGATTTGGCATTGGCACAAGATTATTCTAATGTTTACCTACGGGCTATAAAGTGATAGCCACAAAAAGTTCGCCCCAACATCAATACAATTTTCTTATTTTCGAATTGAATTTTTATTTACGGAAATGTGCACATATGTAGAGGAAAGAGAGAAAAGAACGACGCAAAAAAAGTAAGAGAGAGAGAGAGAGAGAGATGAGCGAGATATCGCATTCAATTCAACTTCTAGGATACCTTGGGATACCTTCTCACAGACAGAGAAGCCTATCTGCAATCATGATCACAACTGATCAATGATTTGTACGATACGATTAAAAGAGAATATTAATGTTGATTGATCATGGGTTGAGACCCCCCGTCTTTTTCCTTCCTTCAGCAATATCGCAAAGAGCATGCAGTCAACTTGAGTCTTCCTTTTCATTTTCAATGTTCAAGAGAGTATTAGCGGTTGTGTGTAGTGTAGAGAGTTGTCTCTAATATTAGTGAGAGTCACAGAGAGAGTTTCTTCTAAAATGCTCTCTATGCGTCGCAAGCATTTAATGTTGAATGGACGCAAATCTAATCTCAGCTCGAAAGTAATTTTATATTTTTCTTTCTTTTTTTTTTTTTTTTTTTTTTTTTTTTTTTTTTTTTTTTTTTTTTTTTTTTGCTGTAGGAGTTTGTGAAATTTTAGCCTCGAAAGTGTTTTTGATTTAATGAAAAATATATCAAATTTCGAACATCAGCTATGAAATTTCAAAACGCTTAACTAAAAGTGTGAAATGAAAGATAAAGAAACATAAACAGATAAAGACGGAAAGTGAACCAAAACCATTAAAAAAATTCAAAATTTTTGGACAGACAATACATAGGTATATGTAAATAGATTGTTCGATTTAATATACCTTGACAATGGTATGAGTATGAAAAAGACTTGAGCCGTAACAAAAAAAAGGCAACAACGAAACGAAAGTTTTCATAAATTTCTACAGCCATATAATGGACTGTTCGCTCTTTTATGTAAGAAATGTGCGTAGGTATGCGGTTAAGTTGTTGCTTAGTGAGTAATTTAACACTGGAAAATTTTAAGCAAATAGTGCTTTTCCTTTCTCTCTCTCTCTCTCTCTCTTCTTTTGCCACATACTAAATCAACGCAGCGACGTAGTCATAGAACATAGGAACCCGAAATTGGATGGATCTGAGTGAAAGATTAAAAACGAAAAGCAGGTAAAGAGTTGAAGGATGCAATAGTTTTTCAACGACAGTAGCGACTAATTTAAGATTACTTGCCTAGGTGCCTGTTTGCCTAACTCCTTGCTTAGCTGCCGACTTCCTTAGCTTTGGCTGTCTGCTCATCGGCCTGCCAAGCCTGCCAAGCCTGCCAAGCCTGCCAAGCCTGCCTTGATGTGACAAGTGACGAAAATTCTACAAAAGCTTTATGTGTTGACGTTCTTGCCGAAGTGTTGACAGTTCAGCAAGCGTTCCTTCCATTCTAAAGCAAAGTTCAAAGTGTGAACAGAAAAAAAAAAGCATACAGTTCTGCTTAGCTTAGCGAAGGGTACACCGAACATGTACACGTACATAATGATTTTTACCCTCATCAGAGAGCATTATAATGCAGAAAGAAAAAAAAAAAAAAAAAAAAAAAAAAAAAAAAAAAAAAAAAAAAGTAAAACAGAAAATAATGTACAAACACGACGACAGCTAAAGATGAATGTATCATGATTGTACAGCGTTGCAGAAGTATTTACGTTTATGCGCAGATGTGCTTTTGTGAGAATGAATATCACATCATATCATATCATGACTGTGACATGCCATGCATGCTTGCTTGCATGCTTACTTGCTTAAATGTAAATGAGTAACTGCCATAAAAGCAATGGATGAAATGACAAAATGATGATTAGATGAATTATTAATCAAGTTAAGTAATTGCTGCAACGAAATGACAAAAAAACAAAAAAAAACAAACTTCCAGATCCATTCGATACAAATCCGTAATAAACCAATCACGAAAAAACATATAACACATTAGTACATGCGTTCATTTTCAATTTCCTTAAAAGTTTAGTTTTCTATTGCAATTTCCTATAGGGAAAGAATGAGAGAAATTTTGTTTTCATTTCATATTTTGTAGTACTAGTGTGTCAACGAAATCCATCCGCCCGAAATTGTCGTTAACTATATATAATCTAAGCGAAACGACTCTTCACTTTCAATATAAAACATTTCTAAACGTTTTAAAGCCCTTGGTTTTTGTTGGACTTTTAAAAGTTCTCGAAGACCTTCTTTAACAATCACAACACAAACTATATTTTTTTAAGAGTTACGTGCGTATCAGAAACGCGTCAACACGTGCATGACGTTTCGCATACATTGAAGGGAAATCAGATCTGCTGCTGATATTTTCAATTTATTCACTCACTATTCACTTATGAAAGAAAATAAATGCATTTGTCCGTCTGTACATTGACATTGACAAACTGCTGCTAGCTCTTGCTAGCCTTTGCTTGAATAGCGAACTCGAACTCGATCCACTGAATAGCTAACTCGGCTGAAATCGTAATTATGATCCTCAAATTTTATATCAGCCCGGAATGGATGGAAGCCATCGATTCAATACAGACCTGATGCAGGCCGGGCGTGAAAATAAACGTTGGTGACCCTATGCCTGAGTAGGATGATTTTTGCTTTTTCCGCTTCATGCATCGGCATGTCGAATAAAGATGTGGTTAAGGATGTGGTCGTACATCGGTACACCATACAAAGCGTAAATTGCTGCTAATGGAACTCATGACAGTAATCCTGTTACTAAAGTGGATTGACACTATTACCTTACAGTCTATGTTCGATGGTCTAGCCTCGACACTCGAGAAGTCCCTAAGGGCATCATGTGATACTATCTTGGCTGACGTGAAGAATAAACTTTTTTCATTAATTTTTATGATTGTCGGCATAGTTGTCGGCCTTCCCTGATTGTAAAGATAAATGCAAATATCCGTCAATTGATTCGCAAGAACGAAATGAAATTTGTTTTAAAGCCCGAATCATATGTAAAAATAGTTCGCGGGATATGTTTTCAATTAACAAAAATAAATGAATTTAATGCGAGTATAGTAAACGAAACAATTACAATTTATTTTAATTAAATTAATTTTAATTTTAATTTTAATTTAATAATAATAATAATAATAATACATAGAACAGTTTTGTGTTGCATAATGTAATTAAATAATAAACTGTTGTTTATATGGCTGCAGCAAAAAAAAAAAAGAAAGAAATTTAAATGAATTTTTCAGAATTAATTAAATGTAAAACATATACGTTCGCATATTTGTACAACTGTTTAATTTTACGCTTACGCACACAAAGCACTGACATTATGAAAATTTTCCTTGATGTGAGCAAACATTAAATGCATGTTTTATATATTTTCTATTTATTATTTAATTATGGAGTTAAAATGAAGTATTAATTAGGACTAAAAAATTGTACTCAACATAACCGGTTATATGCAACTATGAATGCTGGCATACATGCATACCTTTATTGGTATGTATTTACATACATTTAAATGCA
Source organism: Glossina austeni (assembly GCA_000688735.1). Lineage (NCBI taxonomy): Eukaryota > Metazoa > Arthropoda > Insecta > Diptera > Glossinidae > Glossina > Glossina austeni. The sequence goes on from KK502402.1 coordinate 4,524,843, forward strand.
CTATCACTCAAAACGATCTGCGTTCAGTTATGAATATTGAGGCATGAATATTGAAGCATTAAAAGAGAAATTCATTATACCCTAAAGTAATGCCGCTAAGGGCGCGTTAACGAGATAACTAACACCTCTCTCCCTTTTTATGGATCAAATATCGAGTTAAAAAAATACATGCATGACGAATGCTCAATATCAGGCCAAAATGGTAACAGTCTTAGTCGAAGCTCTCCCCAAAAGTCCGCAGCAGGAAGATCATCGATTTGTCGTTAGTAGGACCGAAACCCATATTTAGTAAGTTTAGTGCCTTCGGATACTCATTTATAGTGCGAGTGAGCGGATTGTCGTTGTGCACGTTTGAACGGCGAGATGATGGTCTTAATGATAATCTCACATAATGAAAAATAGCTCTTAGCCAAACAGTGTAGTGTACGAAGAGTTTTCTGATTAACTGTAATTTACTTAGTACTAGAGCATGTTTAAGTAATTAAAAGTTTACACATAAGCAAATGAGACTATTAATTGAATTAAAATCAAATTCAAACATGAGAAATGAGTAGATGGTATGTTGCGGTCACCTGAATATAAATAACAGGTGCGTGCATATGTGTCCATAAGCACAGAAATATGCATATATATGTGAAAAAGCGTCAAAAAAGCGTAATTTCCACATAGAATGACCTCAGAATGATGCAGAAAAACCAAGTAAACATATCATCCTCGTCTTGATATGAATCTTGAATACTTACCGCGTCACCGCGTCACCGCGTGACCGCAATCGCAAAATTACTTTAGCAGTATTGGTCGATAACTACTATTCGTTCCAATTTCAAATCATTATCGGCTATATGACGCAGGTATTTATGAAATTTTCGATTCTTAACATTTTGTTCAGTTTTTCGCTCTCTGCAAGGTCGGAATACCATTTTCCATTTTCAAATTAGATCCGTAAAGAATCGAGATCTATATAGATATGTTAGAAACCAAAATTTCTCTCCAACGTTTTTTCACTTTCGTGATTCGTGATCGTTCAATACAGTCATACAGGGTTTGTTTCCAAACGAAGAAGTAAAACTAAAAAGCCCCGCCTTTATATTTTAAAAGTGAACGTGAAAACCTAGAGTAGAAGCGATCTACTGCTTAGGTGCTTAGGTATTACAAATAAAAATATTGCTTATATTCACGTAAGAAAATGTATGTATAATAAACTTGTGTGTGTGTGTGTGTGTGTGTGTGTGACATCAAGAAATACTTAAGGCGTCACTTAATCAATTTTCGAGCAGCGTAACATTCTACTTGTGTCTGTCCTCCTATCCTCGCATATATTTTTAAGAATTTGGTAAAAGAATTAAAAAAACGTTTCGAAATAAATTCAAAATTTCGCAGCACACATTCAATTCCCTTTCTCTGCTTTCGTGCCGTGCAACTGCAAGCCGTGTATAACATTAACTATTATATTTTACATCACTTGTAGTACAAGCGTTCACCTTTTTTTAGTTTGGTTCTAATGAACGTAATGGCTGCCCACTACCAACTAATGGCTCTACACCGAAGGTCAAAGCTTTCGCATTACCTCGAAACGGATTATGGATTATGGATTCTTCTTCCTGACTATAGCATCCTATCTATTTTTCAAGTTTAGAAGAAGAAAACAATCGGCGGAAGAGCTAATTTTAGCGAATAAGACGCATAATGCATCAAGTGGACTTTAACCCTTCGATTTTGACCGTCGTAATGACGTTGGATACGCAAACAGCTATTTCATGTTGTCATGGCTGATAGTTCAAAGGTCGCAGCCACGTGGACACAAGTTTCTGAGATTCAAATTTTAAATTTTAAATACACGGCGTACAGCATTCGTTGCAATGTTTACCGCGTTCACATTGCGTTCAGCTTGCTCATGCTTAGTCGGCGATTAGTTTCTACCATTTTGTGGATTTCCTTCACTATTTCTTATGTAATCATTTTATTTGATCAACCACTCCCCTATTAGCATTGCCAGCTCGTGCATTCTCTTTTAATCCTTGCTGTACTATATTTCGTAGTGGTAAGCGAAGCGAAGACACTCTCCCAGAGTAGCATTTACCTTGGCTTTGATATTCGTTGCATGGACACCTTTCCGATGAAAGCATTATATGACGTAGCGACACCGCCTTTTTTCTCGCAATAGCCTTGTAGCTTGTAAAGAATATTTTGTTTCACTAAAGTATTACCAAAACTTTGGATAAACCGAACAATCATCAAACAGGTTTTCTTCGCTTTTCAAATTTACATTTTTTATATAAACATTTAATGTATTTATCGTCTAAAAGTAAATGATAATGTTTTTCGGAGCTTCTAAAGTGCAGTGGGTTAAGCAGTTTTTTTTTACAATTTACTAACAATCGCTAAAAGAATTTTGACATAATACCGAACTATAGTTGAACTCTTTCATCGTCCTTGCCTAACTAATTTTTCATATTTTTAAAGCAAAGAAATCTCATTTCCAAACTGATTTAATATTTTAAATTATTATCAGTAAATCTTAATAATCACATCCTTATGCGAGTAGTAAAGTGCAAACCACAAATAAATTGACTTTCAATACCGACTGTAAGAATCCTGTATCCTAAGCATCGAAACGTATTAAATCTTCGATAAAGTTTCGTCGACCCCGACCCGAAATCACACTTACGCCGCACAACGGAATAACCAACAGAAATAACAAAAAAAAAAAAAGAAGTAGAAGAAGAAGAAAAAGAAGAGCATTCTTCAAATCAAATCCATAGCACTGATTGAGTTGGTCATCAAAAATGATCAGTAAATCTATTATGAAAAAAACCCACAGATGTATATATGGATGTATAGAAAGAGCATCTGTGTTAGGGATGCGTATCTATGCATTAGTCTATTTTATATGATAACGTTTGCAAAATGCTGAACGCTATGCAATCTTCTGCTAAACGAAAGGCGGAAGAAAAAGGGGAGATAGATGTTTGAAATTAAAGAAAATCATTTAAATGCGGATACACATGTGGATGAAAATGCACGTTACACGTACATACACGTTTCTCTCTCATTCGATATATATGTGTACACATGGATGTTTGTGTGCGTTTGCGTTTATAAGCTCATGTGCAAACGTTCTCGGTTGGAAAATTGCAGCACGTTGTCTAAGGCTTTGTATGGATGTAAATATTTCATGAAATTTGTAATTAAGTGCGGGTGTGAGTAAATTCAAAGCAAAGATACTGCAGCGTACTCACAACGTACAAGTAGTCGCTACAAAATCTCTTTCTGATATCTTATAGATGATAATGACAATAATGTTGATAATGATGATGAAATTACTTTTGTTGCTAATTTTGTTGTTTTTGTTGTTTTCATTTCTGTTGATTTTATACTGATGATAAGTAAATCCATGTGGTTAACCACTCATACGATATGTGAAAGAGTACATTTGCTATCCTGTTACTAATACGGTATTGCAGTGAAACCTAGCAAATAGCCACAGTTCTGATATATATATATATATATATATATATATATATATATATTTACTCACATATATACTCTTTCATATACAAAGAGTAAGTAAGCACGCATGCAAGTTATGCGTAGATATTATCTACTGTGCATTTATTTGCAGGCATTCGAAGGCATCACACAGCGAACAGGCACCTAACATATGTATATATACCTTAATATATGTATTTATATTTTATATATATATAATTATATAATTTCATCTACGGTATAACCAAATGAATTAATATTTCATATATCGGTTCAATATCACGAAACGATTTTAAATAATTTATGGCTTAAAATTTATAGTAGAGACGTACAAAAGACAAAGGGAGTCTAACCGCATTCTAGCATAAAGTGCACATGCATTTTACACACGCACAGCGCGTGTATTTATGGTACGCAAAAAAAAAAAAATAAATAAATAAAAAATAAACAAACAAATAAAATACTGTTAGGCAGCAAAATGCGACGGACCGCGATATCGGAAAGTATTCTCTTTGATACTTGTCCTTAATATAAATTTAAAAGCATATATGCATAAGCGACAAACAATGCTACACAACTATCGCCAAGCAATTTTATCACTATACACTGAAGCACGCCCTAAACCCCGCCGATTATTTGTCAAGTATTCTGTAGCGCAGGTAACTTCTAATAAAATGAAAGCGTTACCAATTATGTAAATATGAAAAGGTCGCTTCATTTTGGAACACACGCCACCCCTCGTCCCGCATATAATTGTTTATACTACATTCCTATGTGAGAATTGATTGTTGGCGAATCCGTTTATGTTCGTCTATGTCAGGTTTACACTAAAAGGCCGAAAATACAAGCAAAACTATACACATTATGCGCATACTCACATACTCGCATACTTACAAACGCATCCTATCTGTGAATGTGTATGTCTTTTACTTTCAAGAAATGCATTATAATTTCCGATATTGTGTTTGAAGTATAAAAAAAAAAATAATTTTCACTTTTCGTCTATCGAAATTATTTTATTAACACAAAAATATTAATTAGGAAGTAGGACCCGGTCCACAATTAAACATCCTGCACCGCTTCGCTTAATAGAGTTCTTCGTCATATAACGACTTTTCAAAATAAATCATTATTTGGGGAGTGGTGGAAAAAGTGTTTCAGAAAATGATTCTGAATCGATTGGTATAGTAAACGATGGGTGAACGGGGTCTATACCAAGTCCTTTCGGGTGTTGCGTATATCTGTGCAAGCTTAATATACCCTTATACCATAAATTATGCAGGGTATAAAAATTAGAAGAAGAAATTCAGCATTTTCCAAATTGTTATTAAATTTTTGTACATATATCTCGAAACCCAATACATATGTGTACACATGTACTAAAACTTAAGTGGATAACTAGTGTTCATTCGCTCTTGGGGTTCATGAAGCGTTGCTCTATTGAGTTTTATGACCCATATATTACGAAACGTTTATATACATCGTTAGTTAGATCTATATATTAGAGTATTGTTGTATTGTCTGGTCACCATTTTATAAATGCCATATTGATCTTATTGAATCCGTCCAACGTAACTTTTTATCATTTGCTTTACCTAGGCCTAGGTTAATATTCTCATCTCCCCCTATCTCCTTATGTAAATGGATTGAAGCTGATTGGTTTACCTATTTTAGTGAAAAGACGTGAACTACTACGTATATTATTTATGATTAAATTAATAAGAGGAAATATTTATTCTTCAATTTTGCTTATTTGCAATTGGATTTTAATGTACCTGTAAGACTCACTCGACACTACGTTCCGCTAAAGTGGTTGCATTGCCGCACTAACTATCAGCGTAATAACTAGCTTCGTGTGTGCTTTGTAAACTTTTTAATGATAATTTTCATAAATTTGATATTTCCGTTAATTCTTTAAAATTTTATAAAAAGTTCTATACTCCGCGATTAGCTAGCTGCCAGATCATTATACATTCATATTTCTTTAATTATGTTTATTATGTTTTCTTTATTTTTTTTTTGATATTTTTTTACTTTATGGTTTTACATATGTATTATTATATTTAATTTATATTGAACTAATTAATGTTCTGAATTTAATGCTTAATTTTGTTTATAATTTATTTGTAGCTAATAAGTGTTAATTGTTAATTGTTAAATAATAAGTGAATAAATAAATATTTGCAATGGGTTTTTTAGCAGGAGTTATTGCAGTGTTGTTGTTGCTGGTTCCTGTTGCCTGCTTAATAAACTTTAGTTTTTAGTCCTAAGTTTGGCTGTATCCTAGTATTGTAGCTGACTAATTGTTAAATAAATAAATAAATAAATAAATAAATAAATAAATAAATAAATAAATAAATTATACGATCGAAATTTCAACATTCCATCCAAAATTTAATGTCGAGAACTCCTTTCATGTCAATGATATGAAGTAAATTTTTCATATGTGGCAATACTGGAAAAAGTTTTTCAAATATCACGAGACAATTCCTGTTCCTGTTCCTTTTTCTCTTCCTGTATAAGGGAGTAAGAATTTCGACTCAAAGCGTCGAACCCAAAGAAGTCGATTCACGTCGACAGCAGTAGATAATGAACCGCGAAATGTGAGAACACACAAAACGAACTTTGACACAATCAAAAGGAAATTTAATGATCACGCCAAGCCTAGAAAACCGTGGTGCGCATTTGGTAGGATTGGAAGAATTCAAAATGTGACTTAATAAAATACATTGCAACAGATTCAATCCTTACCATACCTGGCAATTGAGGAACCCTTTAAAACTCATCTACAAAAAAAAATCCAAGTCGTCCAAGTCGTCCAAGCACGCTAATGAAGTCGACTCTAATACGATAGAATAGAGAAATTTTGAACGCTGGTATTAGGTTAACACAAGATCGTTTCGATTTGTTTTTTTCTTAGTTTTTCTCAATTCTTACACGACCTAGCGTTAAGATACATTCGCAGCAATCATCTTTTGTCGAAAGAACAAAGCATAGCACCCCACGAAACATGGCTTACATTCGAGACGTTCACGACACGAAACAACATTTTTTTTTTTCAACACCATCATACAGAACACAAACAACAAAACAACAAAAGAAATTATTTTTAAGAACAGTTCTGCAGAGCCATCCTTTAAATACATGTAAACCGCACATGTGTATACATACGTTCACGCATGCGCGTTTTTATGGATATATGATCACATATATGATCAACAAATAAAGTCCGTAAATGAAGGTGTATGTGGTTCTTTTTTTGGAGCGCACTAAGGCAATGTCACACTGCTAAGGATACTTCCGTAGGAGCAATCGGGATAACAGTCTGTCAACTGCATTTCGCTTTTTTCAGATCGCGTTATGCCTTTGATACGGACACGCCTGACACAGTTTCATAAATCTCTTCTCATTAACATACATCATGCAAGACTGTCTAGCGTGATCGCGGCTTATGTGAACACTTCTCTTTTGCAATCCTCACCAGCGTATCTTCATTGCATTCGAATATTGGACGCTTGATTATTTCCGTCTGTCGTTGATCGACCTTTTCTAAATCACAGCATTTGCTTTTCCGAAATAGCGTAAACTTATATATATATATATATATATATGGCTCACTGCAACATTTTTCCAGAAGCATGTATTACGGGCAAGGGAAGATTTGCTCGGTCTTCCTAATGTTTTCCAATTTTAGAGAAAACCAACCCATTTGGCTAAACAGTTTGTTGTAAATTTTTAACTTGCACTACATTTTCACTTTTAGCATTTCATTGGATTCACTGTCTGATTCTGACGACTAGTTGGTGTACGTAAACAAATAATTCTTCTATGGCGATGTCAATGCATCCCAAAAGCATGAGATGGGATGAGAATGGTCGTCCACAGTGTTATGTTACGTGAACTTTTGGGCGGACGAATATCTTTTGCCGTGTGTGTGTGTGTGTGTGTGTGTGTGTGTGAGCGTGTGCCTTTGTGCTTGAGTATAAACTCAATTCAAGTGTCGAGCCCCATTGATTATGAAAGTTACCGACATGGCGATAAAAACGAAAGCAAAAAACTGTTAAATATGACAATGGAAGGAATAAAAATATGAGGAAGACAGAGAAAAAATGGAAAATAAACAGCAAACGGTTTGAATATAAAGTCGTTGAATTTATTTACTATACAAAGCCAAGAATAACTAACACAAGCCTGAAAGACCATAAAGACCAAAGGAATTTATGGTTAAACACAGTAACGATGAACAATAAAAATTCACTCAGTCAGTTAATATGTATGTGTATGCCACATACAAATGTATATATATATATGCATGTGTATAGACATATATGTATATATGCATAGTGCATAGCAATATATGGTTTTGTGAACATCAGTAGCAACGGGGAATGGGAAATAGAAAATATTCAAGAGTAACAATAACAGCAACAACAATGGCTGGTTACACTGGTATTAAAATCGAGAACGTTTAGGGAAATCAAGAAGCATTGAAGTATTCTATACATATATATATATATATATATATTCTACACATTCATAAATTACTGTAAGAAATTAAGGGAAGAGGACACAAAACATGTTGACGCTAAGAAATCACGCATAACTAATTAGGCATCAAAGATGAGAACGCGTAACGGTGACGCCTGAAAGTTAACCTGAAAGTTTACTACAATGCAGAATTTTTTATCATAATTTGTGTACTTTCACCGATTACGCGATTGCCATGTCCGTTCGTCATGCGAAAACAATCTGTAGCCGGACAAAATCTTTCGAATTTCGTACAAAAAAACCGAAAATCGAAAGTGAGGAGCAAAAGCGTCCATTTCCGCTTTATTCTCAAATCCATGTCAATTTGCAATTTCGGATTCGCGAGATGCTTTCTTCTAATTACATTTTCATTGCTTCTAGATGCGAGCACATTACGGAAGGGAATGTACACGCATTCAACATTTACCGCCACAAATTCAGTGGTTTGCCGAACGGCGATAATTAAAATCAGCCATAAATTAGCACAAATGACTGGAAAATTGCTAATAACAAATTTTGTTAATTTGCAAACCTTTCTAAAGCGTATATTGTTCTTGCCCTTGTACAAGCCCGAGGAAATAGAACGATTTATTTTTTTATTATTTTTGAATATCATTTTTAATGGACTGACTCCTATATGTCAAGGATATTAGTAGTTTGTGAGGTGTATAAAAACGAACGTAGGGTGAACATTGCAAACTTTACCTGAAATTTGTTAATTTTAAGATAATTTTAAAAGAAAACTGTGAGAGGTTATATGCGAAGTGATCGAAATATTTGCTCCGATCCGATCCATTTTCAACAAGATTTAATTCTTGGGCCTACACGCTTCAGCGTAAATATTTAAAAATTGCAGCCGGCAGGTTGAACACAAAATACAAGACATACAGACGGACAGAAATCCTACATCCATTCAGAAAATGATTTTGCTTCAAGGCTTTCTGTGTGTCGCATACATCCGCGCACATTTAATATAGTCTTTTACCTCAAGCGGTGTAAGGTATAAAAAAAAATCGGAGATTAAATTCTACGAAAGAATTAATATCTGTAATGTAACTTAGACTGTCTTTCGTAATTTTACGTTATTTGCTGGACTCGATTCTCTCGACTAACTTTGTCTTCCGCAAATATTCTGCTTATATATCCTTTTACAAACAAGTTACCACTACTTGACCTCATCGTTTCATTCATTTTTAATCCATTAATCCGTTAATTCGTTTTCCCGCTAAATTTTCTGCCAATTGTTGTTAATCCTTTCGCCAGTCGGCAGCTGCTTGACGCAGATAACGCCCTATAAATGGGTACACTTAGTTTTCCCTTACTTTAGAATTTGGCTTCTTGGAAACTCGTCCTGTTTTCATAAAAACTCTAATCATCAAATATGGCCTTTTCGTAACATTGCCTTCCACATAATCTTGTTCGTCCCGAACACGGTCATTTTCAAAGGCTGCTTACGTGTGTCATCTTGAATATAGCTATGCCTTTCGGATGCTTCGTGATAACTTTTACAGTTAGATTGCAAATTTGCTGACAAACTGTGGCTACACGATGGGTTATACAGTTGCACTCGGTCTCCATCAACATATTTCGCTTTCCGATCACTTCCGGTCATCAATTACTCATTTACGCCTTAACCTTTCAGCTATGAATCCATGCTGCTACCGATTTCCGGCATACTACCCAGTGGAATTTCCGTATAATTTCCTTAACAGTTTTCGTAACACTAAAACTTTCTCCGTTTGTCCCTCTGTAGTGTTCTTTTATGATTTGTTCGGACTTGGCCCTTGGAACCAGTGTAGCGTTCAACAAAAATGAAAAGAATATTTCCAGAGTATTTTTGCTTTCTATTTTGATATCTTAAAGTTTTCGTAACACTAAAGCTTTCTCCGTTTGTCCCTCTGTAGTGTTCTTTTATGATTTGTTCGGACTTGGCTCTTCGAACCACTGTAGCGTTCAACAAAAATCAAAAGAATATTTCCAGAGTATTTCTGCTTTCTATTTTGATATCTTAAAGTTTTCGTAACACTAAAGTTTTCTCCGTTTGGCCCTCTGTAGTGTTCTTTTATGATTTCTGCGAACTTGGCCTTTGGAACCAGTGTAGCGTTCAACAAAAATGAAGAGAATATTTCCAGAGTATTTTTGCTTTTTATTTTGATATCTTAAAGTTTTCGTAACACTAAAGCTTTCTCCGTTTGGCCCTCTGTAGTGTTCTTTTATGATTTGTTCGGACTTGGGCCTTGGAACCACTGTAGCGTTCAACAAAAATGAAAAGAATATTTCCAGAGTATTTCTGCTTTCTATTTTGATATCTTAAAACTTTACCATTCACGCAAGGCGCATATTTGGTTTCGTGAAAAAGTCGCGGAGTACCTGGGTGTGTATTTAGAAGACGAGAAGAATTGTCTTGATTGTTGAATTAAAATGTGAATAATGAGTGAATGCTTTTTATTATCGACCTCGTTCTAATATAGTCCCATAAGTTTTTTATGTTGACAGAAATATTAGATGTGAGAAAATGCTTATGCTAGAAAAATAGAAATGTTTATGTTAATAAAATGAGGAGAATGATTATCCTAGTGAATGCTTAGAATACAAAAATAATGCGTGTGGGTAAACTATTGACTATGGTGGAACGATAATGCTACAACGCCAACAACTTTTTTGTGCATGAACCGTTTTTACTGCACCATGTCCGCCATAGACATCCGTGTTCGAAAATAAGGCTTTCACACTGAGCTTAATATGCTTTCGTTGTGGGACTTTTTTGTCGATTTGCTCCCTGGTCGGACGTTCATCCTTTTTACCAACTATTATTGCTTTGAATATCGGCCATCGGCCAGTTAATCGGTGCGTTTCGTGTGCCTTCTTTCGCTAACTTCACATTTTTCTCTGCAATGGTCCAGCAAACAGCAACATTTTCCTTAGCTTTCTATTTCGCGTTCTTCACAATCTTTTCTACATTCTGTAGTCCTCCTCCTAAGGATTTCTCTTCTCTTTATGATTCTAGCTACAGCAGCCATCCACTTATTTATTCGATTCATTTTTCTCTACGTGGCCTTTACTTTGGACACAACACGAACTCTTATGCACACTTTAATATTGATGGGTAATCAATCACAAGCGCCATTCCTTCCGACAAATTTGGATCCACGAGCAACGTGTCCAACTTTGTCGCAACTGTAACATTTGCGCGCGGTTGCATCCGATTGCTTCTTGTTTCCATGCTTGAATTTTACGAGCACTGTCTGCAACACTAACTTGCAGATTAACCATTGATTGATTTGATCTGGCTTAACGTTTCCTTCTAAGGCTTCCACCTTGCCATCGAACTGATTCACTACTTCAGTAACTTTCCGGGCGTTTGATTGCCAACTGCACAGATACTTCACCGTCACCGACTGATTTTGTTCGTCGAATGTTGATGGCATTTCTGCCACCTATTGTTGTTGCTTTTGTTCTTAAATTTCTGATGCCATGTCCAACCGTTTTGTTCGATGTTTGCCGTTGTCTCCGATATCCTGTTTGCGTTCGCTATTCTATAGCTTGTATTTGTTGTTGCATGTGCCGCATGAACCGTATAATAATGGCATGCGATGTATCATCTTTGCTCATTTTCTCGCCCCGTTTCTCCTCGGTTATAGTTGTATTGTCAGCGTTCTGTTGGAATTCGCGCATCAGAATGTCCTTTCCCTTCTTTTCCAGGCGTTCACTTCAACGCTATTTCACTTGAACTTGAAGACAGGCTGTGCATATTTTTTCTTCTGTTCCCCTGTTAGATCTCCTACCATCCTTTTTGTTATAAATCGCAAACCCACTTCTGACACCAGTGCAACGTAAATCCATCTTTTGTAATTGTACATCATTTACTGCATGCCTTTTGAAACGAAGTTAGTACCACTTCAGGCAGCAGATTCTCTTCTATTGCTAACTTCGCACGCATCATTTGATATGAAATCTGTAGTACTTAAGAAACTCATTACAATTCCTGTTCAATTTTCAACTTGTCAAAGTTCATCAATGGTTTGGGTATAAGCAATTCACAATTACAATTCCAGAGAATGCATGCCAAAGTATGAACATCATCATACGTTTCTTTGTTTACTAAGCTTGTTCTCTATTTTTATACCGCAGAAACTTCTTCTTTGATTTGGTTTGCAAGCTTTCTGACGCTGAGACATCTTAGGCTATTATTGTCAATTAAGAAAATGAGTTTCTAAAAATTGGAAAAGCAAAATCGGACCAGCATGTTTGCATACATAAATCAAGAAAAGATGCCTCGTTGCATGTTAAATAATACAATGTCTTGATATGATGGGCCATTGAATCTAATTTTACACATTTTTGTAGAATTTTTGCACATCATTTGGTAACAATAGTCGTTATTTCATTTCTTGCCATTCATTCGCTCAAAATCCTCTCCTGTTGCTCGTTGATTCCTTAGTCATTACCAGCTCACTACGGACTTTTTTGGTTGTGCTGTTCGTTAACCCTCTCCAAGCATACTCATACATACTCATACATTGGTTTACATGTGCAGTTCTCGCTTTTTTCTCACTTACCAACTAGACTAGAAAGGAAGACATATTAACCCTTTTGCATTATTCGTAAGTTCGAGAAATGCTCAGGCGTAGACAAATAACAAGTATTCCTAAGTTTTGTTAAGTGAATGCCATTTTATTTACCCCATGAAATGTAAAATAAAGTTTTTAAACATAATTTTTACTTTAATTAAGTAAGTGTTGGGTACACAAGATTCGTCTTATAGTGGATGAAAATTTCTTCTACATTTTAATTCCTTCTCTCCATTATTTTGATAATATTTTTCATTATGTTTTACTTCTGACAAAACTAATTTTGCTGGTATTGTTTTTCTCCTCCATAGAAAGATTTTTTTATTATTTAAGTCACGTATTTAATTCGATTTGTAACAGGGATTCATAAAATCGAAAGCTCGAAAGCTTCCATCTTATTTGGACGCCCCTCATTTGTTTAAAGGGACTTACGTTTCCATTACGAGTTAAGCTCTTAGCCATGCTGTGTCCTTATTTGGGACAGAAGTAATATTAATCGTGAAAGTTGAAGAAATGCTTTCTAAAAAATGTATTTTCGTACTAATATGAATTTTATTAGTAGCAATTCTTCCTTGACTTGGTGGATAATGAACGTTCAATTAAGAAAATAAAAACGTTACTGTTTTTTTTTTTTTTTTGCATTCCCATTTTCTTATTTTTTTATAGCTCTTGATGTCCTGATTAATGAAAGTTTTTATATATAGAATATTTGTCTTGAGTAGATTCTTGAACACCCACCACCTCATCTATACGCGTGTACAAAAAATACATTTCATTAAATAGCCAATAGCCAATGTTTAATTGAATCGGATCTACCTTTACTATACGTTTTTTTTGATGACATGAGCGAAATTGTAAAATTTCGTTTTTTCAAATCTTTCATTGTTGTACATGGGTTAACGCACAGTTCCAGAGAATTTCTTAAACGTGTTTTATTGAGTTTCGTAGAAAATATATTTGCCAGGATCTAGGTTTCCTACTTCATTATATTCCGATTTTGACTATTCAGAGATCCGACGACAAATAGAACGGCGAAAAATTTTCAAACGTAGATAAATTGTTTCAAAAACCTAACTTGATACACAACCTTTGTGGCATAAGAGTTTCTTCTTCTAAAGAAGGCTTTATAGAAAACATCACATTAATCCGTATGCATAGGATTCACATAAAAAAATACATACGTTACTTCTCAGCAAATGACTTAAAAGCTCTCCATAGGTCTTTGAAAGTCCTGTCTCCAGAGATATACGCTGATACAAAGAATATCTACTGATTTTTGCTTTAATGCATGTCCTGCATTTATGATGAATTTGTTTAGATTGCGTGGCCTAACGTTTGCCAAAATTATATACATTTAATTGAAACTTTCGTATATATTTCTGATTGTTAGAAACAAAACGCCAAAAAAAAATTTATGCGACAATGGATATCATTCAGCGTATTGCAAATTATTTTTATTATGCTCACCAAATATATAGAATAATTTCAATAGCGGCGAAATTGTTTTTTAAATTTATCGTAATGATAATCATCCGTAGCGCGTTTAACACCATTTGGGCCCAATTGATTATGATGATTATTTTGATCATCATTTACTTCTTTTTTGAAGTTTCTGCGTCTGTTCTCATTGCCGTCATCAATATTAACTGGAATCAAATTCAAGAGTAAGGTAAAAACAAGAATTAATATTAAACATCTTACATCGATTGTGCTGCATAAAATTCACTGCCATATTGGTGGGTACAAATTGGGATGGACCGTCTTTTTTATTTTTCTGATCTTGCAATAATCTCTGTTTTGCCTCTTCGGTAGCTTCGATATTTCGAATTTTCGCATCGATGCCTAAATCAACCTCTGGTATACCGTTTAACATTTGATTTGATAACATTTCTTCAGAACGATGCGACGATGATTGCCTAAGATGCTCGGGCAAAGCCATTAAAGCAGCTTCTTCAGGCGTTAAATATTTCTGGAGGTCATTCGTTTCTTCTATTTCACTGTTAAGACTATTATTATCATTGTTCATATCAATAGTCGTAATACCCTTGCGTTTTTGCAATTCCTGTTCAATATATTTCATCATTTCTTCATCTTCGTCCCGCTTATTCGTCTCGGCAGAAAATTGTGTGCCAATGCCCACATCATAAGCGTCATCACATTCTTTCAATTTACCCGATTTTAAAGCTTGCATATTAACCAAACCCCCCGCTTTAGCATTGAAAGGATCTTTTAAAGTGATCTCTTCTTCGGGTGCCAGCTTTTTGCCTAAAGCTAGTCCAACCACACTGACGCCATGTGGACGTTCTCGTAATTTTTGGCGGACTTTAATATTTTCCAACGAAACTCTTAATATGAATGAATAGAATGTTAGCTATTTGCAAAAACACCAAGTACTTAAATGAAATCCTTACATATCCTCTTGATTATCTAGCTCCTCTTCAGACTGTTTACGCTGTCGTAAACTCTTCTTAGCTGCCCTTTTAAATACAACTTTTCCCACAGCATTATCTCCTACTGTTTCTGTTACCACACCAGCCATTAGTTTATTAATTCAATGTTATGCTTTAACAAATACGGTGAGCAAAACTATACGGCAAGTTTGCTTCTGATAAACAACTGATCAGCTGTTTGTTTGAAGTACGTTGGCAATAATTATTTTGCCGGAAATTTGGTCTCACTTTTTCATTATTATGTAAATCTTATTAGTTTGGCTGCACTTCAAGTTAGCGACAATTGAAGCTCACATAACCGCAAATATTTCCTTCTGCACCAGTAAGTTTTCTATTTTTACAATTTTTAAGTAGCTTTTAATTAAATAGATAATAAAGCGTAAACTTTGTAAATCTTTTTTAGCAAATTCATCAAAAAAAGTTACAAAATGAATTTTACTCGCATTTTAATACGTCAAATAACACTTCGTTCTGCTTTCCGTTTATTATCAACAGAAGCAGCCCCCGCTGCTACTGTTGGGTCAACAAGTAAAGATACCAAAGCACCTACTGCTGATGCAGCGGATAAAGGTGCAACTAAGCCTGCTAGCGGTGCAGTAGGTAAAAGTTCAAATACACCTGGTGCTGCTGCAACCGGTGAAGGTTCTAATGCTCCTGCTGNGCAACTAAGCCTGCTAGCGGTGCAGTAGGTAAAAGTTCAAATACACCTGGTGCTGCTGCAACCGGTGAAGGTTCTAATGCTCCTGCTGATGCAGCGGCTAAAGGTGCAACTAAGCTTGCTAAGCCTGCAGTAGGTAAAAGTTCAAATATACCTGATGCTGTAGCAACCGGTGAAGGTTCTAATGCTCCTGCTGCTTCTGCAATCGCTAAAGGTGTTAATGCGCCTGCTACTGATGCAATTCGCACGGAAACTGTCGCACCTAAAGCGGTACCAGAGAAATTAGTAGTTCCTGCACCAGAAGGTGAAGAGAAACCAGTTAATCCAAAATTAGAGAGCATAGTTAAGAGTATCGCTGCATTAAATTTGCTGGAGGTGTCCGAATTAAGTTCATTATTGAAAAAAAGATTGAATTTGCCGGAAACGGCCTTCGTATCACCACAATTCGCCCCTGGGCCAGTAGGTGGGCCTGCTGGTGCTTCCGCCGAAGAAGAAGAAGAAGAAGCTCCTAAAAAAGTACAAACCGCCTTTAAAGTAAAACTGATCAAATTCGATGAGAAGCAAAAAGTTGCTCTCATCAAAGAAATAAAAAATCTTCTAGAAGGCATGAATTTGGTGCAAGCGAAGAAATTCGTCGAGAGTGCTCCCACAATTGTTAAAGAAGACTTACCTAAAGAGGAAGCTGAGAAGCTTAAAGAAGCATTAACAAAAGCAGGTGCCATTATTGAAATTGAGTAAAAATTGATTACGTATGTTTAACGCGCCATTAAGTTTTCATAAGTTGCATCAGTTAGCTTATACCTAGTAATTAAGCAACATTTATAATACTTTGTCACTAACAGCGGCTAAAAAGTTAATAAAAGGTTAATAACATAATTAATAAGGTGTTCGTCTAAAATAACCCCGTAATCCATACCATATCCAGTTTTGATATTTCAGATACCAGAAATTTTACGTATGCGGAAGTTCGCAAAGACGATATAATAAGAATGTAGGAAACCAAAGCTGTACTAACGCGGTGTTAGGCAGTGCTAACTTTGTCAAGATCGATTGCAGCTGCATTTATCCTATCGCATACAAACCCGCAATGCTTAGTTTAACACGCCAAATGTCGGTCATCTTTAAACTACGGAAGGGTTCTTGGCATCTTGGGGCCTCTTAAATTTTCTTCAATTTGATTTATATCATATTTGAGTTTATCATAAACTTTACGCATAAAATATTTCTTTTAGTGACTTTTAGTGAATTTCTTCATTTCTTTCCATTTTCTTGACGCTTGATTAAAACAAAGAGGATTTTATTACAACATATGTACTCTTACGTATATCTCATGAGAGGGAGACATTGCTGTGTGAGAAGTGATTCCTTCTTCTGAAAATTAGCAGAAATATCTCGATCGCAGAAGACGCTTTATCATGACCGATGGTGTCAAAAACGTCTTCGTCGTCGAAATGTCCATCTTGCACAGAATTGACATTATCGTGCTTGTAAGTTGAGATGTAATCGTTGTTATGCTCAGAGTAATAATCTCAACAAAGTGCCTAAGTTGTCAAGTGCTGGTGTTTTCAGTATCTCGCAGCTCAAAACCGTTTTTTACTTACATTCATCTAAACATAACGGAGCATAATGTTAAGTACCAAGTTATACTCTTAAATTAATTGTAAATGTGTGTTTATACATTTTTCCAATTAGCACCTTCTGCTAAGGTGAAAGCAAGTATACTGAAACTGTTGCACTGCTTTCAGACCAAAGAAAATTGAATTCAGTTCACACTCCGATAGCAAACATATTAAATGAACAGGCCGAAATCGAATTATTAGCGACAAAGGATTCGATGTTATAATTATTTAGATATTATCCACCAAGAAAAAGAATATTTAAAAACTAAAGCGCACATATATAGAGCATAAAGAAAATTCGGTTCAATTTGAGTAAAAAAAATGTTTTTGAATTTTCATAAGCGCTTGGTATACGATTTCGTGTAGGAGCATCAGTTACTATTAAAAGTTTCAACTTTCAACTCGAACAACGGGGTTTTAAAATAATTGTACTAACAAGTTTTGATTCTTTAAAAAAAAAAAAAAAAGAAAAAAAAACCGAATCAATGGAAAATATGTTCAGCTTGATCATAGCAAGTTATTTAATCGTTAATATAAACTGTCAACAAACATTCTTAAATAGAAAAGAAACGGAAATGTTTTATTTGAAAGATTCTCGAAGTCCACGTTGTAAGTAAAGTAAAGAGTAAAATGAAAATTTTATCAAATTGCAAATCTTAAGGAAACATTAACTTAATATTGCTACACAGAACTAAAATTTAAGCTTCCAAAAACCTTAAATAAATATCCGGAAGACCTTAATAAATTATAATCAAAACTGAGAGAGTAAGAAGAGAAAAATCTTATCTAAACATACATATATATATAGAATTTACAATTAGAATCGAAACAATTGCAACAAGTTCTTCTTGAAAAGTTCCTAAATTTATTTGAAAAGGATATTTTAAAGAAATATTGCGTGTTGAAGAGCTATGCTACGGGCCCCACGATAAGAGCCGATAACAAAATTTGTCGATTCAGTTCAGCCTAAACAGTTTTTAAAAGTAAATAGTTAGGTATTTGGTTCCAGCAACTGGATATAAACGGACTTGATATATATGCACATACATATATATATTTTTGGGTTTTTTTTGCCTTTATAGACCGATGCTGCAGTTTTTTAGGTAATTCATATTTCCACCAGTGGAAAAAAGCGAGCGAAAAGGGTCGGATGGACGTAACAAGTTTGTAAAATCTATAAATTCGTCATCAACGACCACATAATATATGTGTATGTATATGCATATATATTCAGTCAGCGCAACATTTCAAAACAATTAACCATGTCCGTCTACAAGAGTTAACATAAGCACAAAACATTGACATATGTATGTAAAATCGCAATTGTTGGAAAGTTTGAAGACGGATGTGACGCACTCATAGTAGTTTCGATCATTCGGTATTGCAATCATTTCGAATTACTAATAAACAACTTTGTGCAAATATTTTCTGGCGACACTTGCAGCTTCTCCAAGAGAATGAACTTACACAAACGCACACAAACACGCCCTTAACAAAAGAAAAAAAGTTTCTGATCTATAGGAATTTGATCATTGAATTTCGCACAAATATTTCTTAATTGAAAAATTAACGTAAGCAAAGTTCCGATTTAACAATTCAGAGTTTCCGAAATTTTAGAATAGCGACATGAAAAAGTCACCGCAATTTTTAACGGATCACGAAAGACTGCAATCGAATTTTCACTGTCTCTTGATTAAGATAATTATAAGGAATAAGATTGAGAATCTTAGTAGCTGATCAGCTGGTCAGCACTTTGTTTACCCAAGAACGGCGTGCACCATAAATTTACTGTTAGAAAGAATTGGTTTCCCCACCTACTTGCCCCTTTTAAATAAACCGGCAGTACTTTTCCATATGAATCTTCTTTAATATATTAGTTTCCATGTTATTGAGTAACTCGGTACATTTTTGCTTAAGAGGTAAAAGAAAAAGCGCATATTTCTTACTTCGCACGCGTTTTTTGTCAACTAGTCAACTTGTTACGTAGGTATGTCCTGCATCTGTTTGCACGCAGTGTTTCTAAAGCCTCTTTCTAAGCTTGATTCGCAAAAAATTGCAATTCGTTTTTTCACCACTGTACGTACCATGCACATACTTACATTCTCTCAGAAAGCAATTTCGTCGGGTGACTCAAACGATGATCATTTAAAATGATTGTGGAATTTTATGATTTTCTTTGTGCACAACAAGGAACCTTACAAAAAGCTACTTCTTATTAAGAATAGAGCAGTAGAGGAAACAAAACATGTTTAAAATCTTGAGTGTGCTTTTTCTTCATTATTTACGGACATTTGGCCAGGCTTATGATGTGCCTAAAGCCAAGATTGAAGTTAATTGCTCTAAAGGTTTTCAAGTCTCTATACCGCATGCAGATGGCATCACACTGTTCGCTTTTCATGCAAAGTTAAATGAAGAAATGGACGGTTTGGAAGGCGGAACTTGGTCCCGTGATATTGTGAAACCGAAAAACGGCAGTTGGACTTTCACGGACCGTGTAACAAAATTGAAATTGGGCGACACATTATATTATTGGACTTACGTTATCTATAATGGTTTAGGTTATCGCGAAGATGACGGCGTTTATGTTGTAAATCGTTGTGTTAATTCAAACACAACCATACCGCGCAGATGTGAGGCTGCTTTTACTAAAGTGAATGGTTCCACCGTGACCTGCAGAAATGAATTAATATTCGAGGAGAATTTCGACGTCCAAGTCTTGGATAGCAATAAGTGGAAATTAGAGCAACGCCGTGCCAACCAACCAGATTATGAATTTTGCCTTTATAAGAATGATGCAAGTGACGTTTTGCAGTTAAATGACGGTATGGCTACAATAAAACCGAAAAAAACGGATTCCATATTAGGCGCAAATAGTATCAGGAAGAATTTCGATGTGGGTCCTAATTGTACGGGCGAGTTAGGGTCGGTGGAATGTCATTATGAATATGGCCGTAGTCCTGACATACTCGAACCTTATATATCAACACAGTTCTCCACAAAAAAAAAGTTCACTTTTCAATATGGTCGAGTAGAAATACGGGCAAAATTGCCTAACGCTAAATGGGTACTCCCGCAGATATGGCTGGAACCGACTAGCTTTAGATACGGCCATAAAGATTATCAATCTGGTCAAATACGTTTAGCCGATAATCGTTTTAATGGCCATAAAAATCGTCTACAAGCAGGAGTTATTCTAAATGCCAAAGAGCCTTGGCGCTCTTTAAAAATGTGTAAAATTGAAGAAAAGCAGTCAGTCGACGATTTTCATGTGTATGCCTTGAAGTGGACGCCCAATTACATGGCATTTTCCAAAGATGGTGACGAATATTGTCGCATCGAAATTGACGATGATGATCAAGCTTTTCAGAATTTACGCGTGAATAGCGGCAAGCAGCTACCGAATCGCGAGCTCTTAACTATGGGTACAAAATGGGCGCCATTTGATCAAGAGTTTTACATTACCTTGGGTTACGGCATTGGAGGCAACAACGACTTTAACGATAATACGTGGTACGAGGGGAGGCCCTGGACCGAATTTGACCCACGCGCTAAAAATGTTTTCTGGAATTATATGCGCGATCATGACGAATGGCTAAACAATGGAGAATTCAAAATCGACTTTATTCGAGTCTATGCGATTTAAAGTAAAATTAATTATTGATATTTTATTCATAATAATATAGTCTTTGCTTGCGTAACGAACCATTCTAGGTGTGTCGAGCCGCACTGTACCCGCCAATGCTATGTTTTTAAAGCGAATAAAGAAACTTTTATTCCAGCCTTGCACGTTCCCATCTGAACAAAAAAAAAAAATAAATAAATAAATAAACTGAATAAACAATTACTAAGTAGCTTCTTCAAACTTCTCGTACTAGATTTGTTTGTCATCATAGCATATAGCATACTACGTTTTCTGCAAAAGTAAGTATTAGACAACGAAAGAAATAGAATCTAAAGCAGCAAGCAGCAGGCACCTCGTCACCTTGATTTTCCAAGTTTGAAATCTAAGTTTAATTCGTACTTAAGTCATTTACAAGCGGCCTTCTCTGTGGAGGCAGTAGATATATAGAAAATGTACACTTGCCTTTAGCAGCGGTTAGATAATGAACAAGCTTCAGTTAATGAAATTACTTTAGGTTTAGGTTTCATACGATACACTTGTTCTTTTATTTTTTTTACTAATTTCACACGGATTTTATTAATGTTTTTCTTTTTTCTTGTGTTATTGACATTAACGAACAGAAAGATGCCCTTTGCCGCTTCAATATTTGCACATAGAAAAAGGTTTGGTTAAATACGCTTATTAACAAGATTAATAAAAAAATAAGAGCTTACATAAAATATTATATTCGACATCGCATATTATTCACAAACTTTATTGACATCAATTTATTTTTTTTTTCCAATATATTTCTAATATATATTTTTTTTTTTTTTTGCCTTCGAATTTAAGTATATAGTCAATCGGTATCACATTAGACGCTCAAAGGTAACGAAAATCCGTTACTTGCATGAGAACTAACAAAACTAAATTGAAATGAAATAAAGAGATAAACGTATAATAAATGTAATTATTTGGAGAGTGGAATAGGAGTGAAATGAATTTAGCCTTGTATAGAGAGGCTTGGTTTACGAATTTTTAAATAAATATGAGAAAAGGAACACCAATTCACAAGTGTAGACACACTTAGGGCAAAATATAAATCAGCTTCAAGCAATAGGTGTTCTTTTCTTTTTTTTTTTTACCAACTTATTATGCCCTCCCTTTAGTTATATATATATATATATTTAGTTATTCGATAATCGTTATTGACTAATTTGTATTTGTCATACGAAGAATTAAGAGTCCTTCCTTGTGCCTCTAGGGTTTCCTTTTTATACGATTGGTCGTTTTCGTAATGACAATTGTGTGGCCAGCAACAACCAACAGGGCACATGCATGGTTAGAGGAGAGTGTACAGATAATGGCGGTATTTTAGCTGGTAGTTGTTCGACTATAACGAATCAAGCAGTTTGTTGCATATGTAAGTTTTACTTTTACTTTTTCTTTCCTATAATTACAATACTAATGCTTGGAATTATCGCATTTAGATGTCCGGACTTGCGGTGCAACGACGCTATATAATAATACATATTTTTACAATGCTGGTTATCCGGGTACTTACAGCGGTGGCGGTAAATGCACTATTGTGGTTCAACCTTGCGATTCTAATATTTGCCAATTGCGTATTGATTTCTTATCGCTTTCGTTGGCGCCACCCAATGGTGATGGCTTCTGTTTAACAGACTCTTTGCAAATTACGGGAGGTTCATCGCGCGTACCGTCCATATGTGGTGAGAATTCTGGACAACATGTTTACGTAGACTTTAACGGTGAAACACCGATTACCATAGCTATAGCCAGCTCAGTCAGTTATACATTCAATCGTCAATGGCACTTTCAAATAGCACAATTATCTTGCGCCTCAGCCACTTTGGCTCCATCCGGTTGTTTACAATACTATACCCAAGATACGGGAACAGTACAAAGTTTTAATTATATGTCAGCTGGTAATTCTTTACCCAACGCTATAGGAGTGCCAGGTACTCGACAAATAGCCAATCATCGCTATGGAATCTGCATACGTATGGCAGCTAATATGTGCTCAATAACATGGAGTCAAGTCGATTCAGATAATTATTCTTTTACCTTGACTAACGACGTAGGCGCAGTAGACCCTGCTTTATTGGCTACGGCAGCCGTGCAGAGCCAAGATTGCAACACAGACTTTATAGTGATACCTAATCCCCAACAAAACGGTCAAAGTTTACCTAGTGATCGTTTTTGTGGTCTAGGACTGGTAGCTACTACTAGTGCCACCAAACCATTCGTCTTATATGTGAACAACGACGATAACGAAGACTTGGACATATCGAACAGAGGCTTTTATTTGGCCTACGCACAAAACGCTTGTCCAATCGTTTAAAATTGAATTAAAAATAAGTTTCTCTATTTGTATTATGAATGAAATCAACAAACATATCAAAAATAAATACTTATCCGCACATACATCAGATCATGCTCTTGATTTTTTCAATTTCAAATTTTAGCTGTTGGATCTGTAAAAGAAAGATGGATTTTAGTTCAAATTTATGATGAATTGAAACTGACTTTTTGCAAGTGCTTCTCCTGCACACGCGAACTGGCCGATTTGCGGAAACCTTTATCCTCCCAACGCGTACTATAACGTTCTAGCTCTTTCTCGAGCTTTGACAACTTATCGTTATTTGCATTAGTTTGGTGAATTGCTTTCTTTTTTTCTTCAGCATACAATTCATTAGTGAGTATACCTGCGAAGGAAGACAAATTATTGTTTAATATCTTGTATTTTGAAGTAATCGAAGGTTTTCGAACCGAAACTGCACATATAACCAGCAGTTGAATAGCATGTCAAGTCCTTATGAATTTGTGAGTTATTTTGTAACAAACGCAACTCGACATTGTTGGTTAGTGTTAGCGCCTTAATTTCGCGGAGATGTGGTTGCAATATACTTAAAGCTTTCAATGAGTGGGCATATAGTCTAAGATATGGTTCATGTTTACGTGAGATTTGATTGCGACTCTTTAGCTGTCGTATCTGCTCGCACACTTCTAAAAGTGCCTCGATTTCTGCTTCCAGAGATGAATTGTAAAATTTATTTACGTCCAAAGTAATAGGTTGAGGTATGTATTTTAAGAGTTCTTCGCATATAAAGGGTGTAAATGGCTGCATGTCTTCTAAGGCGGAACGAAGACAAATGCAGAGAACGGAGCATTGCACATAGCCCTCGGGGGACTTTAGTTTAATATTATTTTTGGTAGTTTCCTA
The DNA here is from genome assembly GCA_000688735.1 of Glossina austeni. Classification (NCBI taxonomy): domain Eukaryota; kingdom Metazoa; phylum Arthropoda; class Insecta; order Diptera; family Glossinidae; genus Glossina; species Glossina austeni. The sequence continues at coordinate 4,549,005 of KK502402.1, forward strand.
GATGAAAAAAATTATTAATATAATAGATTTGTTCCCGTTTTCTTTTTCTTTTGTTTTCTCTTTAAACAAAACTTACCAAATAAACATCACACAATTCATTGTAAAAAAATTTTTTAAATCCTGCTGTCGCAAAATGCAGATTAAAATTTTCAAGACTTTCTCTGCATTGACGGAGAGTATGTGCCAAACGGCTTAATATCCATAAATCCCATTTGGATAAAAGCGATTCATTGAAGTCTTCAAATACTTTCGCGGATATCTCCAGATCCTCAGCCGCCGCGGCAACAAAACGCGCAGCTTGCCATATTTTATTCAAAAACTTTTTGTTCGTATGACATTCGGTGACGTCAAAATTAATAAAGTGATTTTTGATATTATGGCTGCACAAAGTGAAACGAAGAGCGTCCGTACCGCATTCTGGTATACCGCTCGGGAACATTCGATGAACACCTATTAGTGATTTTTGGGTTTCAAGCTCGTCTAAGATGCCCGCCTTGTGCGAGGCGTGTATTTCTTTTTGCAAATCCTGATATAAAATTAAATGTCAAGCGGTACCTGAAACTTCTACTAACTTAAGATTTACCTGTAGAGAGGCCCCTTCTATTACTTGTTGCGGCGCTATTATATTACCTAAACTTTTAGACATTTTTCGACCGTGAGCATCGCAAACAATACCATTTAGTAAGATTTTTTTAAAAGGTGTTTCCCCAGTAAATATCAGTCCTAACATAACCATGCGTGCTACCCAAAAGAATAAAATATCATGGCCAGTTTCTATAAGGTCCAAAGGATAATGTCCTTTAATTTCCTTTTTAGGCCAACCTGACATTGAAAGCGGTAGTAGAGCAGAAGAAAACCAAGTGTCCAGAACATCCTGATCGCGTGTTATAGAAATATCGACGCTTTTTAGCAACTCTAAAGCCTTCATTAGAGCCTCTTGCTCGTCGTGAGCGGCCACCCATACTTCTTTATCGTTCTCGTTATTACATCGCGCTTTGTATGCTGGAATTTGATGACCCCACCATAGCTGGCGTGATATACACCAGTCATGACAGTCTTCTAACCAACGTTGCCATTCCACTTCATATTTATTTGGAATAATTTGTAAACGACCGCTTTGAACTTCCGATAAAGCATTTAAACCCAATTGCTGACATTGTAGGAACCATTGTTCTTTTATCATGTACTCGAGAACATCTTTCGAACGTGAACACATTGGCAATTGCATGCTATGATCACTGACAGAATCTAACAAATTTTGTTCCGCCAATTTCTGTAGAATTTCCTCACGCACTACAAAACGGGGCTTCAAAGCAAATTCTTTATGATCTTCAAGGACGAAACCTTTGGTGGAGAATACTTGTATGGGGTTTAATTCGTGTCTTTTCGCTATCTTAAAGTCGTCACGATCATGCGCTGGCGTGATTTTCACTGCACCCGTACCAAAATGTGGATCAACCACGTCGTCAAATATCAAGGGTATGAGTTGCTGCCGTAGTGGATGCATTAAGCAAACTCCGTCCGATTCACGATATTTTGAATAACGTTTATCAAATGGATGCACAGCTACAGCAACATCGCCTAGCATAGTTTCGGGGCGGGTTGTAGATACGGTAATGTAGTCTTCAGTGCCGTTATCCAAAATTTTGTACTTTATATTAAACATACGACCAAACGTTATATTTTTATCGTAACCCGGCACAGGCACTTGAGTGGGCCCTTTCATGTCCAATAATTCCACCTCTATATCGGATATGGCAGATTCTAAAGCACAAGACCAATTGACTAGAGATTCTTGACGACTAATTAATCCTTGTTCAAAAAGTCTTATAAAAGCCTCATTAACAGCATAAGCTTGAGTCTGTAGATAGTTAAGATGATTTTCTTTAAATTATTTACTCCTTTTTCTATAATTTCCAGATCACTACCTTATCCATAGTAAAATATTCCCTATTCCAGCATAATATGCATCCCAATTTTTTAAGATCTTCTCTAATGTTATTGACTTTTTCCTCCTTCCATTTCCAAATCTCTCTTAGAAATTTTTCACGTCCAATGTCTTGCCGAGTCAAACTGCAATCTTTGCCCAGTTTCTTCTCTACCACTACCTGTGTAGCTATACCAGCATGATCTGTACCTGGTATCCACTCCACGTCGTAGCCCAATTGCTTTTTATGCCGGCAAATAACATCTTGTATAGTAGCCATCAAAGCGTGACCTAAATGTAAATTCCCGGTAATGTTTGGCGGTGGCAAGAGCATGCGAAATGTGGGAGTTTCGCGTTTTATTTGCACGCAATGTCCAGTTTCGTGTAATTTTTCGCGCTTACCGGCTTCAATTTCTTTGGGTTTATAGGCCTCAGCCAAACCTAACTTCAAAATAATATGATTTCAATCTAATCCTTATAAAAATGTTAAGCGTTTCACCTGCGACGGACTTCCATTTGTAGCGATTAAAGAGCACAACAAATTTCTTAAGTTTTTTATAAAAAATTTTATCTAAATTTCCTGACAATCGTAAATTATTTTGCATTTTTAATTATTTTTTATTAAAAAAAACTCCGGATATTAAACAGTAGGTTATTATTGTCATTTGGCTCTATTTTTTTTTTTTTAATGACAAGAGAAGATTAAAAGACACATTAGCCAGTAACGTACTGTATCGTATTGCCTACAGATTGTATTATCGTATGTTCAAGATGGTAGCACGGTTGCACTAAATAACAGTATAGTATAGCGTATCAGCACTCTTTCAATTGATGAGAAAATATACCGTAAAAAAAAAATACCGTAAATGGCACTCAGAGTAGTCTATCGTAATATTTGTCCTAATAGGTTACTGTAGACTCCCGTAACTATCGTAACAATAGCCAGAAAGCGTGTGGTATATGCGTCCAAAAATAACATAAACAGAAAATCTGCGCAAAAAAAGGTTTCCACAGTTGTTAATTCTGTTGGAAGTAGTCGCGTTTTGAAAACGAGAAAATATTCAGCAAAAAATTCACTCTATTAAATTATTATGATATCAATTCAACCAACGCGATAATGCTCCGTTGATTTGTAAAAAAATCTCCTTTTATAGTGATAGTATATCTTATCAAAATCAGCAGCACGAGAACGGTTCGCTCATGGACATTTCGACGGTAAAGACGCGCCATGCTCTGATCGATCAATCGTTGATGAAGTCAACGCAATTCTTCTGAAAATTTACAAAGACCCTCATTTTCTCTCTAAGGTCATAATTGCGAAACTTAATATTGAACACAAAATAGTTTTGAACCACTTGCAAAATCAAATTGGAAAAATACAAAAAGAAGAACACATGAATTAAAAGCACATATTCAAAGTCATTCTATAAATATAAGACGAATTGATTTGGATTGTGGGAAAGAAGACGTGACTGACTTCCTTGATTAATCTGCAGTCTATGCTGCCTAGTATAACATATAAAAAATGTAGAGTTTCGTATGATCAAGTCTCGTACGCAAGAAGAGCTCGACAACACACTCGAAAGCAAATTATCGTAAAATAAATGCGAGTTATATATACTGGCGAAAAATTGGTTACAATTTGCATTCGCTACTTTGCATAGATTGTTTCAATGTCTTTTTTTCTCTTTTTACTACTAAGAATTGTGTGTTTACTTTGTTGCCACAATTTATAATACCAAAGTGGAAAGGCCCAAGACTTTTAGTATGTATAAACATCTATATTTATTATGCAGATATATACATGTGTTTGTGTTTGCACTTTTCCAAACCAAAATATTTTTCTATGAAAGCAAAGTATATTTATTTATACACTAGATTCCGGTGTTGCTGTCTTGAACTCTAAAAACGCCATTATCACGCCGGTAACCTAAACCATCTTTAATAACATATGTCCAAAAATAGAGAACGTCTCCCGGTTTTAACTCTGCATTCATGTCGTGGAATGTCCACCAACCATTAGTCGGTTTAACGATATCTTGAGACCATGTACCAGCTTCGAGTCCATTCATTTCCTCATTTAATTTACCATGAAAAGCAAACAGCGTAATGCCTTGTTCATGTGGTATGGAAACCGCGAAGCCTCTCGGTTTAAGCAGCTGGATCTGAGCAGAGGGCACCTGATAAGCAGATGACGGCAGTAAACTATGTATAAAATATACACAAAACAAGACTTTAAACATGTTCTGATGATAGCATGCACGTTGCTTTTATAATTGAATAAGTTTGCGTTTCTAATGTTCTTTACATACTGAGGAAATATTAGAGCGGACGTTACTTATATACTTATATACATAAGAGTGCCGAATGTAGACAAACATGACATACTAGAAAGTGCATAGTGCAATCATTATTCAACTTTTCTAACTTAACTTTTTTCTCATCACCGAAAGACGGGAACACGTTATATTTCCTTCTGTTTGCGACACTCATAAGTTCGAGCTAGACTTTCCTCAAAATATATATGTTCTTCATTTGCGTAACATTTCAAGTCACTTTTTTTCTGTTTGTCTCTTCGCCCCATCGCGAATATAACCTTCTTACTTGTTTTCAGAAGAGTATATTGCTTTTTGTTAAAATCTCTCATATAATACCTGGATAAAGATTATGTAAACATTTCGCTAATGAGTTACAAGTCCCGTATCAATCGTCATATAATAAGCCTTCCTGGGAAGATACTCAACCAATTATCCTTAGCGATGTTTTTATGGCATTCTATGTAGAATTCGGATACAGAATTCGATAAAACGACATAGAATCCATACAGGATTAGTATTTTTAACTAGGCTTCACTCTTGCTAAACATATGATTTGTAATAATTTCCTAAACAGTAACAAGTGAAAGCAATATACGAGAATTTTGGTTCTACATAATAAAAGAAAAATCAAATTTATGAGATAAGTTTCTAATACAAATATTTATACATCATTTTTTTTTATCTAAATACTTTTTCTATCTTGTTCTAGTTTTCTTTACGTGACTTTTTCATATCTTTTTTTGCATTGTTTTTCTTTAATTTAAGGCATGTTTTTTGTTTACGATTGGTGGTGACATGATTGCTATTATACGTAAGGCAAAAACTTGGCATCATTGTACAAAATTAAGTCAATCTTATTGCACTTTGATAAATAATAAAAATTTTATAAATATGAAATTAAATAAAATATATGTGCAGTCCACGAACTGTTGCATAAAAGTTTTTTTTGCAAATTCCGCGGAATCTGATGAATTTGATTTTATATGCTTTATATAAGAAGGCAGTCAGCAAGTTCGTGTCATCATATTTCTCAGTTTCATAAATTAGGCACTACTAATCCAATCACATCACGTATAAAGGTGACAAGTCCTAGCATAACTAAAAAAAAGAAAAAAAAAACATTTTTAACAATTTTTAATTCAATCGAGAGTACATAGCTGCCTTTCGAAAACGAGGACAAATTCTGGAAAATTCGATATGTTTTAAATATAAATTTGAATCGACAACGGGCTGCGGGTCGAAGGGTTGCGAAATATTTGTGCCTTACGTTTTTCCACTTTGGAAATTTTGCCTTGTGTCATTCGTGTAATCTTTTAAGCCAAGTATATTAATTTCTCTCATTACGACGTTCCTCAACCAGCTGCGTCAAAACTTTCACGGTCATTTTCTAATTTTTGAGCTGCCTTTTTTCTTTTTTTTTTTTAACTAGGGTAATGAAATAACTCGTCTCGTAAAAGCCGCTTGGAATAGTATCAAAAGGAAAAAAGAAAGTATTTTAACGATGTCTCCAACAATGCTCATACACTGAGTATTAAAAATTCTTGCTTATGCTATCCGAGGAAAAATATCAAGACACCAGTGCCTTACTTTCAGTCCCCCTACTGCTTGACCTAATGCATAGTAGCGTGATTAGAATGCAAGCAGGCAACTTCCGTTAGTCTCGTGTGTTTACCGGCGGGGAATTCGATGTCGCTGAGAAAAGAGTGCAATGAGCTTAAAAATAAATAATATAAACTGCACTATTTTTATTATAAATCCTGTATTCTCCTCCAGTCGATTGAGTTCAAATTTCCGTCTTCTTTAAATAATAATTTTTGAGGAGAGTAATTCAGCCATCTTTCCCGATACGGTTCATGGCCCAGACATTCTATAATTACTTTGCGCGTAATAATCCTACGATATCACTTACTCCGGTACAGTGATTTTATAGGTAAACAAGTTCAAATCTTTCACACTGTGGTTAGACAATGTGATGTAGGGTATTTAATGGTCGGCCTTGCCCGACTATAATGCTCTTGCTTGTTTACATAATATTTCTTTCAACCGCTTATACATACAACAACAAAATATAAATGGAGGAATACCGTCATCAGAAATCAGTCGGTCTATGCCCACATAAGCGTCAGTGACTTGGTCTACTAAGGATAGTACTCGAATTTTTTGATAACTTTTTTCTTCATTCAGTAACAATTGATTGATTGCGAAATTGATTTTTATTTCCAATTTCAATTTAAATTTTTTTATGTTGCTCTTACGAACTGCATTTTCACTGCACGCTAATTTCAATTCTTTCATGTAATAAAAATGAATTCCTTTTTAGTTTTATGGGAAAATATTTAGAGCTTTTTCAAAGTAGTGGAACAGCGCATATATATTGACTGTATATCGTATGTTCTTCTCAACGTATCTACTGTGTAAAAAAAAAGCTGCGTGTATCCTATAATTAAAAATTGATATATAATATTGTATGATATCTAATTCGTTATGCAGAATTTTTAAACTGAATGCGATGGAAACAACACTTTAGTAATAGTAATGCGTTTTAAATAATATTCAACAAATTTTTGTATATTTCTTTTATACATTTATGTACTTTTAGTGAAAGCTATTTTTATTGTTGCCAGAACTCTTCATTTATTTTGTTCTTTCGTTTCTCATTTATAGTTAATGCTTAATTTATCTATTAATACAGTTCGCTTTAAAACTTTAATCATATCAAAATGTTTGAGTCAAAAGGAAGTATGTTAACAACAATGGATGTAATGTAGTTTACTTTAAATTATTTTGTTTTTTTATGCACGTGTGCATTACAGATTGGATTGCACATTCGTTGTGTATATGAGAATACGTATATATATGTATAGGTATATATATATATGTATGCTTCGAACGTTGCATTAAATTAAATTGCTGTGTTTTGTGGTGAGCGGTGCATGTGCGAATGTATCCGGGCAGCCTCATCGAGCCTTGAAATAACTAGCAAAAGCAGGCAAAGTATTGCCATTGCAATATTAATTTTAACATAAAGTTGACTTTAACAAGCGTAGTTTTTAAATTAAAAAGCATTCCAATCGCGCTTTTTAAATATTACAACGTTTACCATAAACTCTGATAGACTATTAAACTGTTATACTGTATCTAACGGTTACAAAGCAAATGCGTACAGAGTTCTGTGTTTTTAAACGAAAATATGAGCTACGGTATACATTATAGTGGCTGCGTATGAGCATAAAGTGTAACATAATTTTAGCCAATACAAATAATAAGAATAAATGGCTCATGTGGCTGCAAATTAACAGTGCCATTAATGTTATTATGGATAACAGAAACCCCAAAAGTTCCTTAGATTTTCGTAGCTTTAATTGTGAACACATAAGTTATTAATTAGTTGTCTTTGCTTATGCTGATGACATATACAATTTCTTAAGCAAGGCCATCCTCACCTACAAATCTATTCAATGCATTGTATGCATGTGTGGGTTCATAATGCGTGGTTTGCGCATCAAAATACACGCACATACACACACACACACACAGAGTAATTGTACTTGTTTCAATTGTTTTCATTCTCTTATTCTCTTTCATATCGTTTGTTTATATCGGATGCCCGGATCTACGATCTAATAATTCTTTTCCGTGAACATTGCTAGCGAAATATATTCTATCTTATATTATATAAAATTTTTGCAGTATATAATGTTTGTTCCATCGTCTAATATATGTCCTTGCTGTTGCCGACTATTCCAACGGATTGAATCAATAATTTTCTCACCCTATAATAACACAGTAAGTGTTGATTTTCAAATTTAACTTTCACAACATACGTTATATACAAATATATTAATTTGTTTCTTTTTTTTATTTTTTATCTGCCTGAAAGAAAGTTCAGCAAGCCAGTTAACGAATGAAAATGAAAATTATTACATGTTAATGTTATTAAATTATTTATAAGCCTAAATTAAATACTATACATATATATATGAATTTCATTATAATCGGTTTAATGATATAGAAATTACCTACAGCGTCATCTATCAAAATCTATTAACATTTCGCAGCTTTCCCGAGCCAAAACAATCATAACAATAATGCTAATTACTTTTTGTTAAAAGACAGACAGATATTTATGAAAATAATGGCAATTAAAGAAAACATATTACAGTTTACTTATCAAAAAGTAAGAAACTTATATTCGTTTGCGACCGTATTTTTTATATAGGCCCACTAGGTGTATCTTAAAAAAGGCCAAAATCAATAAGTTTTCGCATTCCGCCTATTGGGAGAGCGTAACTGACTTTATCCACTTTTGAAAAGTATGCATCGAAATTTTGATTAGATATCTCTTGTAGTTGATGAGTAATGAGCAGAAAATCGGGAAAGAAGTGCAATTCTCAGCTTATTTAGCATAACAGGCCTTTCCTTTCCTTTGAACGATTTTTGCGTGTAAGAACTTTCAATGTTTTTGGTGAGTTCGAGGCGATATCTTGATTTCTGCAATCGAGAAAATGTGGGCTCCGACTTTCACATTGCATTGCATAAGAATGCATACCCTTTATGGGGTCTTTGAAGTTTCGTTCTGGGTATTGCAAATGTTTTTACAATATACACGGATCGTTCGCTGGCCGGTATAAAATGGGTATGCATCAAAATATTTACAATAAATGGTAAAATATGTTAAACTTCAAAAATTGAAGATTTTATCGCTTAGCTAAGTGTTTATTTATTTTTTTTTGCCCCTTAAAATATGTAATGATTTTACTTATGAAAAACTACGTTCCTGATGTTTTGGTTGTAGTCTCAGATTTTTCACTAATATGCTGTATAGATCATTAAAATCCCTTTCTACATTTGCTCGACTGAGATAAAAGCTAAGCCTCGCTTGTTGGTTAAAAAAAAAGTTGAAACTCATGTATGACTAGAGCTATTCTTCAAGGCACAAGCCTTGCTCCCAAAACTAAATTGAAAACGGTCACCATTATAAATAGTTCGTAGGTCATAAGAGTTATCCGAAACCATTGACAAAGCAAGGAATACCTTTCACTAGCACACAAAAAGAGAGTTCTTAAGTTCCGAAATATACTGGCCTCTTTGGTAATGGGCGAGCAGATATTGCAAGTAAATCCGCCGTCCTACTACATTCCACCCCATTCGCACGCTAATCCTGATCTCGTTTCACCACAATATCCAATCAATATCGAAAAAATCAACAGCGAAGCATATGCAAGAATTCCTCCGGCTCGTACAACTGAATCATACTAACGGATTCTTAAGAAATCTCAGACTCAGACATTTTGCAATTGTGGGCAAAATCCTGTACTATGTAAATGCGAGAACCTATCCAATATGTATTCGACGATTTATATTCGAAGCGTTTAATCCTATGCACTTCTTGAAAGTATCTGTAGCAGTAGCAGTTCATGTTAATAAGTTAAGTTTAGCTTTATTGAAGCGATTGGCCTTACTTCTAGTTGATATTTTAAGAAAAGGACCCGTTAGCCTTAGTTACCAGTGCTCATACTACTTTTAGTTATAGAATTTATTCCTTTCGTCTAAAGGAATTATAATATATAAATAATTGTGATAAATATAAAAGCAAAAAGTAAAACGTATTACGAAATAAGGAGAAAGTTTTGCGATCGCTGTCTCTTGCAACGCCATCTCATAGCAATCGGTCTTGATACATCGCTATTGTTAGTGATTGTTTCGAAAGCCAAGATAATTGTTAAAAACAGATTTTCACAACTGTGTATATCATAAATGATTAGTTGCAAAAGTCTGGCAACAACCGATGTTAATTAATTTCCCTCAACAGCAAAGATAAGAAATATTTATCTTTATGAAGGGAACCACATAAGAAGAGAAGGAATTTGCCTTTCAAGGTTAAAAAGTTGAAATTTCCTTTTTATTTGGCCATAGTGAACAAAATTATAACGAGAATAATGCCAGGAATGGCTGTAATCAAAGAAATCTTTTGTTGCAGAAATAAATTCAAGAGTAAGACAGTGATGTCAAGTTTCGAATTTTTGGATAATTTTCAAACCTAAAAATTGCAATGATTCGCTTTTAATAAAAGTACTAAACGATATATAAGACAAATAAATTATGAGGCCTAAGCATATTTGTTTCTTTTATTTATTTATTTATTTTTTTCTGCTATTTTCCAGATTTAAAAGAAAAACAAAATTTTTTGCATCTGATTTTATCGATTGCAAAATTAGAATATATGCGTGTGTTTATAAGCGATATGTTCTTTGAATATATAAGGAAATGCAACGCTGTGTCATACGAGACAATTGGCTCATAAGAAAATTTTACAAAAAGATTGATTTTTCCTACAATTGCAATTCAGTTTAGTGTGAAAATTTTTGGCTGCATAACGTGAAATCGCGCTTCTTGCCTATATCGGAATTCTAATTAGAAAACTCAACTTTAATTTTTACTTTACATATATTTTAGATAAAGTATACTTAATTAGTTTGCGTGAGTACGTAATTTAAACACTAACAAAAACTACTCGAGTAAAAAAAGCTACTTGCTGTTGAAAATTCTATAAAATTACCTGGAAAAAAAACTTTTTTTTTTTTTGTAACAAAGAGCGCGTGTAAAAACTTTTTTTCAACTTAAATTCTGAACCGAAAAAATTTTTTAATTAAGAAACAGTTTTTTTATAACCGGAGGAGGAGTTCATTTTTAATTGAACGTTTTTTTTAACATAAAAAAAAAAAAAAAAAAAATATTAAAAAAAAAAAAAAAAAAAAAAAAAAAAAAACATAAAAAAAAAAAAAAAAAAATATTTTCTTCCTTCCGTATATGAAATAAAAGAAAAATTAACATCGAGTTTTTCTTAACATAAACTAATAGAAGATTTTAATGGGAATTAAACGAGCAGAATAGAAAAAATAAAAAAGGAACGAGAAAGAGAAAGAGAAAGAGAAAGAGAAAAAACAAACAAAAAAGTAAAAATCGTGTAAAAATTATATAAAAATACATTCAACGCAAATTTGCATTTCGCTCTGCTATTTTGTAAACGAAATATATCTCATGGAGGAATTGTAAAAGAAACAAAAGGCGCAGGAAAAAAAAAAAAAAAAAGAAGAAAAGAAGACAAATCCGAATTTGTGTTTGCTTGACAGAGATCTTTAAAGTTTCGCAGAATAGTTAGTGGCTTGTTTATATCAGAGCAGCAACACAAATACAGCAAAAAACGGCAAAAATCGTATCAAAGAAAGTTCTGCGTAAAATTGTTTTCTTTTACAAAATCCCCATCACCCTCTCCCCTTCCCCCCCCGTCCACCCCAGCCCGCAAAAGAAAAGCAAAAAAAAACAAAAAAAAAACAAAAACAAAAAAAACAAAAATTGAGCAAGTAAGTACAAGCATTTTTCTTCTAATAATGGCCAAAATATTGCTCTCATAGAATGAATATAAGAAATCGCGTGTATTCGCGTTTTTCGTTAGCCTGTGTAGTGTAATCCAGGAAAAGTTCAACTTGAAGAAGAAAATTTCTGAAATGTCCGCAACACAACAACAATAAGAATTAAATTATCAACGTGTGCATAGATAGATAGGTTCCGATAATATGCGCGTTTACCTCAATTGCTCACACACATGCAAACACATGCAAACAAATAAACAAAAGGTAAAATTCTCATTAAATTAATGTATTATTCGCGCACACATCTGTGTGCATTATGTCGTATTGTTTGTTGGTATTTTTTTTTTTCCCCCATTTTTTTGCTAATACAAAAATTATCTAATTGAAATGATGTGGTCTTGACTAGAAGGCAGGGAAAAAAGACTGCATCAAATCTTCTTCGGTTTGTAACCCAAAAAAATGCAATTTAACCGAATTTCTGCATCGTCTTGCAATATGAGAACGAGTTTTATAATAAATTCGTCGTATCATCCGGAAGAATTAAAAACCCATATTTTTGGAAGCGTTTCATTACTTTTACCCAGATTGAGAAGATTGAGTAATTAGACCATCGCAAATTTGTAAACCTGACTAAAGTACGCTACAAGTTTATACAAATTGGGTGATATGGTGGCGTAAGGATTCGGCCCAAGAGAGCCGAATAAAGCTTCATTTTGCAATTGCTGTTATTGTTGTTGTTGTTGTTGTTGTTGTTTTTTTTTTTTTTTTTTTTTTTCAAAAAACTTTCAAACGTGAAAAAATTTATTTCAACAAAGTGACAGAAAAAGCAACGGCAACTATAGATTCGATGATGCTACAGTGTGTTCCCTTTTTTCTGTTTGCTTATTATGTGTGAAGTAAAAGTAGTTTTTATTCAGTTAGCTTAACTTACTTTACACAAATCAAAATTCAAATCGATCTAGAAGGCTTTTACCTGGAGGTCGTAAAAAATTGTTTTTGTTTTCAGTTTTCAGTGTTTTTTCTTTTTTTTTTTTTTATCACAGGCGGCCGCGACAATATTTGTAATAATTAAACCCAGGGCAGTCTATAAAATATTTTTAACTTTCATTTTGAATAAGTGCGTGACCGTGAACACACATTCGACTACAAGTAAAAAATTTTTGTGCAAGAAATTTTACAAAATTTTCACATTTGGAAAAAGGATGCGTGTAAAGTTTAAATTTCTTTGAATACAAAGGTACGAAAAATAACATAATACGACGAGAGCGCTTAACTGAATTCTGTCAAGAATTGAAGCGAATTATTATTCGCTTCTTAACACACGTAATACAATTTGAAAATTTAATTCATTAGAATATTTTTTTTGGTTGTCAAAAAAGAAAAAAAAAAAAAAAAAAAGAAAAGAAAAAGAAGAAGAACAAGAAAGAAGAAGAAGAAAGAAAAGCAGCTACACCACCATCAAATTAAAATAAAAAGCCGCTGAAAAAAGTATTCATAAGTGTTGTCGGTTGAGATTTCGAAGACTTGAGATGTGCTTGCATTACGGAACGATTTCAAGACTTAAGTTTAAATATAATGAAAGCATGATTCAAAATGGTTTTTAGTTATGAGAAGCACTCTGCATACCTCATCGTTCCATTACTAAATACGCATGAATGTATAGGTTTTACTGTTTTATTCATTGAAGAAGGATTTTGATGATTACCTAGCGGCCGATTTGAGCGGCTTTATCAAGTGCATCTGAAGATATTCCTCTTGATCACACATAAATTGGAGAAGATTGGAAATTCCTTGAATATGGATTGCAAAGGGTTGCCATATTTGCACAAATACATAAATATATTGCATTTCGCTTATTGACCTGAATAAAACCCAGTAAACCTTTTGTGCTTTGTGCTCTCTAAGAATTCATTCGACAATTTTGTTCAAACTAAAAACATTTTTTTTCCTCTTAATTCTATTATTTTAACGACTGATTTTGCCATTAATAACTAATACAATCGAAGTCGACTAACCGCTGATGATTTTCTTATATATTTTACCTATAGGCCTATACGTAAATAACTTGATGAACTTATTTTGACCGCTCTGCTTAGTCGCGAGAAGCAAATTTCAATATTGTCAAATTTTGAAGGCGAGGAGAAATATGCGAAATTATTTCGCATTTAATTCAAATGCGAATTTTTCTTTTATATCTCTATATATGTTTATGTATATCGACCTTTTATGGCAATTTTTTTTTTTCTATTTTAAAACGAATAAAATCGCGGACAGGTAACATTTGAATTGATAAATGGGCTAATTGGCGTAAATGCGCTATTATTGTCGTTTTAACATTATTCCCTATTCGCGGTGAAATAGTGCAGTTTTAAATGTTCTCTCAAACAATCTGCAAAAATCGACAAATTTTCTCCCACATACACAACTAAAGATTAAAATAAAAATATATATAAAATGTATATAGAAAAGGAAAATTGAATCGGAATCTGTTTGAAAACAAACAAGAACATCCATATGTACATATGTGTATATATATATATATATATATTCATATGTAAATATATATATATATATATATATATATATATGCAACTATAGTACACGCATATATATATACAATGTAACATCATTGTTTACTAGCCATCATGCTTTTGCTTTTATATCACAGAGAGAACGAGAGCGTAAATTTACTCCCATACGCACAGTGAATATGCATACACACAGCACAGTAGCGATGATGTTAACAGTATTTAGTGCAGAAAAAAAAAAAAAAAGATTTTTGTTTTTGTCATTGTTCTTCTTGTTTGTTCTTCTTCATCATAAAAATTTGGAGCAAGAAAGTAAATAAGAGCAAAACATAGTTAAAAACCTTAACTATTCTGTGCTAATGTTAAATAAAAAAAAAAAAAAAAAAAAGAAAAAAGGCAAGAAGGAAGAAGGAAGGAAGGAAGGAAGGAAAGAGAAGAACAACACTTGGCAGCACGTGTAGCATTAATTTTGTATGCTGTGCTTGCGGAGAACTAATCATCTCAATACTACTGATGTGTGTATGTGTATGCGTTTTCATAAATACAATATATACACAATAATAACTATAATAAATAGTTATGTATGTATGTATGTATGTATGCAATCATAATATATAAATTTAAATGTTATATATATATATATATATATATATGTATATCACGTTTACACAATAAGAGCGCATGGCCTATTTTCACAGTTTGTGTTTAGATGTGTTTCATTTCATCAACTACACTACTGGTGGTGGTATATGGTATACCCACCTACGACATTTTTGTTTACCAATGAAAACAAAAAAAAAAAGGAAAGGAAAAGAAAAGAAAAGAAAAAAAATATGCTTAATGGATGCAAAATTTAAAAAGTAAGGAGAATAGTTTTCAGTGTCAACCGCGTATATCTATCTCTTCAAAATTTGCTGATTCGATATTAAAGATATCCGTTTATCGAACGGCAAGTCAAACGAGCCGCGCTTCTGCAGGAATTCACTCTTGAAAGACATAAGATGCATAAATATTACTTCACTTGCTTATACGCGCGCGTATGTGTGTATGCGAGATTTTATGCTTTTGTTTTACTTGCACTCGAAATTTCGATTTTCTTGTGTATGACAGATAGATAGATAACAACATTAGCATATGCATTATTAGTGTTATTGGGTCATTTAATAGAACCATGTGACTGACTATATGCGGTTTTGTAGACGGGATAGAGGCGGGCAGAGAGGGTGATGAGGGAGGGGATGGGGTAGGCTGAACTTTTTAATATTGCTTTACACAAGTGTTGAGTCGAGCGGAGTGCGCTTGAATGATTGTCAATGAGTGTCAATGCGCTCAATATATTGCTAAGAGTATCTTGACACTCGGAACTTTCCCATGAGCAGCGGCTAAATATCAGTATTTGAGTATTAATAGTAGTAGTGCCCAGGATATTTTCGATCCAAGAAATTATGACTGTAGGTTTTGTTTCTTTCGAAAATGTTCGTTGTGGAATCTGGATTTATGTCCTTCTTGGAAAAAAATTGAGAATTGCTTAAGAATACGACGGGAATCGAATCTCTCTGACAAGGTGCTTAGAATTAGAATTCTGTCAAATGCAATAGCACTTAGCCAGGAGCCAGGAATAAAGTTTATTTTCCAAACACAATATGCACACACATTGTCACATTCACTACACAATTCCCAAACGTCGTCGATCGTTATTTGTTGTATTGATTGCTGAAGCAATAGTTGCTTGGTCGAATCTCGCAAAACAAACAAACAAACAAACAAACAAATGCATCCTCCGTCTTGTTGACTTGTACTTGTACGAAATGTACGCCCCAATGCCCTAGATGCCAAAGGCATCTATTTATGCTTTAGCGCGTTATATTAGTGCATCTGCGTATGATTGATTCGCTGAAATAATATGTAAAAAATGAAAGTAATTTTTCTCTTTTCTATTTTATTATCTTTTCATGTATTATTTGCCGTTTATTGTTGCTGTTTTTATGTTGTTTATGCTGACGATGTGATACCGGTCTCGCTGCAATATCTACGACGATTAATTAATAAATAATAATAATAAATATATCTATATATATATATATATATATATATATATATATATATATTGATAAAATATGTTTGATAAAATAATGTTTGTAATGGTGTTTCTATTATGCGCTATGTGTTCGCCCTGACATCAACATCAACATCAACAATAACAATAACAATAACAACAACAATTTGTGATAATTCTTCTATTTTAAAATTAGGGCGAAACAAAAAGCAAAATAAATAAATAAAAATAAATAAAAGCCAAAAGAGAAAAGAGAAAAGAGAAAAACAAAAGAAAAACTTGACGAATTCATTGCAACAAACACAAAAAGAGCAAAGCAAAGCAACGGTTTTTTTTACTTTTCGTTTCTGCTACAAATCCCATTAAAAGGCAACAAATCAAGAAGAAGAAGAAGAAGAAGATATAGTAGTGATTAGCGCATAATTTGTAGAAAAAAAAAAAAAAAAAAAAAAAAAA
>KK502402.1:4587995-4600617 GCA_000688735.1 Glossina austeni
TATATATATATATATATATATACGTATATATATATATATACATATATATATATATATAATTGATATTTAGTTTTAAATTTTCGTTTTATTTTTTTCCTGGCGGCCGAGTATTTCATATATAATTAAATTATTTTTACAAATTATAAAAAAAAAAAAAAAAAAAAAATACAATAAAAAAATAAAACTCTGCTTGTGTTCAGTATTAGCTTCTCTTTTGTTTTAACCATAAATACCTTTTCAAAATCACTTAAATATTAAATTATATTTAAATTTTATTGTACAACTACTACTACCTTAGCTAAAAAACAACCTTTGTAATTATTATTAATTAATAAATTTGTTATTAGTTAAAAACAACAAAATCCTAACTGTTTTTTATATAAATTTTGTAAACATTTTTTTAAATACCAATAAAGCAAAAAAAAAAAAAAAATTTTTTTTAAAACAAATCTCTTAAAACAAAAACTTGTGCAATATATTTATAAAACTATAACAATGAAAGCTAATCTTTAAGGGAAATAGAATTTTTAAATAAAAAAAAGAGAATTTTTTACCTTTTTCTTATTTAAATAAAATAAAAAAAAGTAGTTGAAAATTGTAATTAAAATGAAATGAGAAAAAAAACAAATAAGTTTTTACAAAATAAATTTTTATGTGAAAATGGGCTCACATGGTCGTAGTTACCCTTGAGCCTTGAAGACGACAACAAATATTTATACATATGTATATATATATATATATAATATATATTATATATATATATTATATACATATTATATATATAATAATATGATATACATATAATATATAATATATATATGTAATATGTATGTAGATACACATGTATATATATATATATAATATATATATATATATATATATATAACATATATATGAAGATATTAATCATTTTTTGAGAGACTTCTTTATAAAATTAGTGAAAATTTTTGTTATAATAAATAACATTTTAGTTAAAAAATTGATAAAAAGAAAAAAAAAAAAAAGAAAAGAAAAGAAAAGAAAGAATCTACCAATTGCTTCAACATTTTGGCAATAACTACAAAAAAAGAGAAAAATTGAAATAAAAAGTTAGTAAATTTTTCTAGAATTTTTATTAAAAAAAATTTTTTTCAAATACAATTGTTTTTTAATAATAATGATAATAATGAATTACTAAAAAGTAATATAATATAAATCTAGTGCGTTACCAAAAATTGATGACCTTTCCTCTTTCTAAAAAAAATGTATACATATATGTATATATATATAATTTTTTTTAATTTAAATTTTTTTATTTTTTTATGTTTTTACGTTCATCTTTTTGTTAATACATATCGTCCCAAATAAAAAAAAGAGAGAGAAGGTCTTTAAAATTATTATATTTTTATAAAGCAAACTATATGAAAGAAATAAATAATATATGTAGAAAATTACACTCCCGACATAATAGAATCTTTTGCAAGTCGTGCAATTTGTGTAAATAATTTTTCTTAATACAAAAGTAATGAAAATTCCTGTGAAATTTGATTTGCTTCGTTTTGTTTTATTTTATATTGTTTTATTTCGTTTCGTTTCGTTTCGTTTCGTTTCGTTTCGTTTCGTTTTATACACATAGAAAACAATTTTATACTTTTTTATAAAGAAATATCAAACTTAATATATATTGTACACATAAGTGTGTGTTAAATTATAAATGAGGAAAAATAGTTTTATTAAATAAACTAAAAAAAGTATCTGATGAAAATTATATTTAAAAACTTTACAATGATTACATAAATTTACAAATAAAATAGACCTTTAGAAAGAAGTCTTGCACTTGACAACCCTAGTGAAATTATATTAGCCTAGCTTTGTCTTGCCGTCTATATTGGATTAAGTTTCTCTTATTATCAGTTTTTGAAATAACTGGGACAGCAATTTTTAGCAGCAATTTTTAGCAGCGAAATGTATCGTAACGGCCCCGGTCCTCACTTACTTACTTACCTTACTTAGGGGTGAGTTTGTAAATCTCTCATAGTCTTTCGATGCATGGATTTTGGTTTCACTCCTCTCAGTATACATTACAAGTTTAATAGCGCTATTCAACGGACGTAACAGTTTCGTGCACCTATCATCTAATTTCGGAAATTATTGAGAATATATTCCATCTGTATGGTGGTCCATCTTTAATTAGTTAAGGTAGTTATTAAAATTCGATTTATTGCGGGTCATATTGTTGAGAAAGCCTTACCTCCTAACCTAACATCGCACTTCATTTCAAATATTAAACTAAAAGTAAAAGAAAAAGTTATCTCCGTCAGATCACTTGTCAAAAAATGTTTTCTTCTTTCTCTCGCAATAAGCATTGATTGAGGTTGAGGTTGAGGTTGAAGTTGAGGTTGAGGTTGAGGTCTATAAAAAAATTGATTTTATATGCAAAAGCGCAGGTATTAGCTTCCTCTCCTAGAAATATGTATGGGATATCTCTTGCCTTAAGTTACCAAGGCATGGCTGGTCTTGCAATCTTTAATCTTCATACGGAAAAGCAACGATTGATTAATACGTTATTCGATTCAGTTTCATTCATTATATGAATTCACAAGGAGGCAAATGCCTAAAATTGGGGAAAAGAAGTCAGTGGATTTAAAGTCACCGATAGACGCAATTCATTAAAACGTAACATTTTTGTACCAGTTACTGACTATATTTAGGAACGTTGGTCCGTTTGTCTGGTCTTTTTTTTTTGCTTTTTGATTTAGAAATTCATAGAAAATTTGAAAACAAATTCTAGAATCTTGTCTGTTGATGCAGCAGATGAGTTGTGAGCATGAAGAATACATGACCTAAAAAAGTTCTTTATACTTGTTGTTGTTCTTGAATTTGATACACCGAAGGGCATCTTTTGCGCATTTGCCATTTATTTGAGTTATCTTTAAACATTTTTAAAATTTTTCTAAATTTGAATGTTTTTCGCTATTCCCTTCCGATACCTACATAATAACTCTTCGCCTAGCATTGCGCACAAGTCTTCGCCCCTAAGAGTTCTAAGAGTTCTTTGAGTTCTTTTTCCTTTTAATATAGTAATAAACGTTTATTGAATTCTTGAAGCCATGAATCTGTTGCTTTTTAAATATCTTTTAGGACATAGCAGCAGTAATACTTCCTGCATATGTTGCTTGATAATTAATGAAATTTCCACTTTAAACATCTTATCTTTTTTGAAAAACGCGCTAGTCAGATCTGCACTCCATTATATTTGCTGCATGTTCACCTACGACATGGATTGAAACCAATTACTCAGATTATTTAAAGATTGCGAATGTCCGAATGTATGGTTTCAATAATTTTTGATTCCTTACAAGGATGTCTGTGCGCGAATTTTCTTCTTAAATTTTTTGTCAAGAAGTTTTGAAGACGTTGTTTACGGCATCATATTCGACGAGAAACCGAAAAAAATATATTTTATTAACTTTCAAGTTGAACTGAGAAGAGTTGATCGTGTAGTTTGTTAAAGATTTTATATAAATTTATAAACTTAACTCTTGCTCGATACCGTGTAAATAAACATATTATAAAAATTTTAAATATAAAAATTCGCACTCACTTCTTCAACGCTCAAGGCCTTTAATCTTGCTATAGAATTTCTTAACACGCACCTCTATATACGTATATGTATATATTGTATATATATGTATATGTATATATATATATATATATAATCATATGTATATATATATATATATATATATAAAGATCAAAATAATCCTTTCGAGTTCATCATCTTACATAAAAATTTCTATATAGTTTTTTAGATATATTTTTTAATTAGTTTATTTTAAGTGCTTTTAGAAAATTTTTTGTTGTATTTGATTTGTACTTTTTTTCTATAATAAAAAGATTGCCATGTTTTTCGTTTATTTTTTCAAAATAAAAAAACAAACAAGTTTCTAAAGGAGTTTTTTCGTTTTCATACATTAAACAAATCTAGACTCGCACTTAACTTTCATGTGACATATTCTGGGATTATTCATCTAAACGATCGTTATTCCGTTATCGCATAACACAAATAATAAAAGTGAAGTGTCATTGCTATATATATTATGCCTTTAGCAACTGTCGTCAAAATGATTGCAATGAATCGGGAAAGCACACGATTGCTGTAATCCTGATAAGTACGCGAACATTTGAATTGTTACGTCCTTGCTCGTCTATGCGCCTATTGCGAATTAAAAAATGTAGACTGAATGTATTTCATTCATAGCAAAAGGAAAATCGCCAAATAATTTATTTAATTAATTTTGCTAAATTTTACTTTTGTAATTTTTTCTTGGATCGATTTATGTCAAACTTATATGGCATTTATATAACTACCTGCGGGATTGGAATGTATTTTAAGTTATCAAAATGGATCAAAATGCTATAGTCAAGCAAAGCAAGGCAACTCAACGCCTCACTAACTATAACTATAATAATAATCATAATCAAAAATAAGAATTTGCTGTCAAAGTTAGTGAGTGTTTGTTTAAGGCGCTTATTTTCAATATGGAAGAAAATTTGAAAATGGTCTCATCTGATATCAATTCTCTCTCTCTCTCTCTCTCTCTCTCTCTCTCTCTCTCTCTCTCTGTTGCTATTGGTTGTTCCGCAATTTTATTTTTGAGCGAATTCTTTTCAGTTTTCAAGCTAAAAAGCTCAGGAAACACTTATAAATACTTCTACAATTTTTTGATGACTGTGTTTTTGTACCCTACACCATTTGCGGTGCGAGGGTGTATTACGAAAGTCGTAAGGTAGATCTATCCTCTATTATAGCGAAATCAGAAACTTGATTCTAAATCGATCCAAGCTTGTCTGTCCATCCTAAGTCCTAGTTTTTAAAATATGTTGATGAATTTTGATGCACAAGCTTGTCTGTCCATCTGTCTGTTTTGTTTTCTTGTGTTGAACCTACAAGTCCTAATTTTTAAAATATGTTGATGAATTTTGATGCACAAGCTTGTCTGTCCATCTGTCTGTTTTGTTTTCTTGTGTTGAACCTACAGGTCCTAATTTTTAAAATATGTTGATGAATTTTGGTGCACTGGCGCATTAGAAGCCAAGAACAAACGCTGTTACAATTGTTTCCGATTGGACGTCTTTTTCGACTCTTACTCATGCAAAGTCTTATTTTGAGAAGTCATGTTCCATGAATAATCATATTAAACGAAGCGATATCTAATTGTGGGCAGCGTTCCACTATAGTATTCACACTTATTTATAACAAAAGACTTCTAACTGAATACAATCAATATTTTTTCTACCTGTTCTAGTTTACGTGCTGCCGTACACCTATTTCTGTCGAAAGTCAAGGAAATGCAAATTGCAAGTTGAAATTTCCTTGGATTCTAAAACGATCAAAGCGTATGTACGCCTATCAAATTTCACTATCGATTTTCATTTTTGTAACTGAAGCAATTCAAATAAAGGAAAACTTTTCAACCCTTTCGGTGAACCTGGATGCGCTCAAAACTGTTTTTGCGTGTTGAATAGGGACCGTGAATATTATATGCAAAACCTCGGCGTTTCGGCTCTAAGTAAAGGGTGCATAAAAGTGGTTCGCTCCAATCAACAGTCAATCGAATTCGTCCTTTTTATTGAAAGACGTCGATGTACACGTAAATTGCGATCTTTTAAAAACACAGACAATTTACCGTAGACGGACGGACGAACAAATAGGCGTAGAGTACTTCAGCAAGTGATTACAAATCGATTGATAGAACGAAAAGCATTTTTCTCACTCAAGCAATTTTTGATGCTGTCTATAGTTCCACAAACGGTTTGTGCGGGTGTAGTATAAGTAACTAAAAAGCTAAAAACATTTTCAAACTTTCATGTGCGTTCATTTAAAAACTGCAAAAACACACAAACAATCGCTAATGAAAGATTCGGGGATGGGGATGGAGCTGCTATTACGGTGCAAGGGAAATCACTTATAATTCGAAGCATACACGTTTTCTTATATTATGATCATGGCAGACAAGACTTCGTTGTGTTGCGTTGCTTGGAATTGTACGATAGCTACCGATACAGAAATTTGATCGTCTATTTGTCTAATTGTTGGCTTCAATGAAAGGTTGAAATTGTTTAATGCAACGATAATTTTACATAAAAAGATAATAAATGAAATTCGTTAATAATGACATAAGTAATTTTAATTTAATATTTGTCCTATACGTACATAGGGAATTTTTTTTGGACTTTGCACTCCATTGACCCTTATAAAGACACGACACGGCATGGCACGGCACGTTCATAGAAACATAGCTCATCACATTAGGGGATTGATTTTTTTGTTCTTTATCGTTTTTCACATTTCTTACATGATCTCTTATTTATCGCTATCAGACTGAATTAAAATTCTCTCTCGTTTATTGTGGAAAACGAAAATTGCTTTTTTATTTCGCAACTCGAACGAACAAACTTAGAAGACATCGATGATAAAACCTCACCTGCGCAGTAATCGTCGACTATGTCTGGACGTTTTCTACTTCTCTCTGAAGGGCATGGCACCCTATATCCTGGCTGAAAATGTTCATTTCGTGCACGTTTATATGCTCAAGAATGTCTAAAAAGTTTCATATGTGTATGTATGTCTCTATGTCATCCGAGTGAAATTTGTCATGTTTATCTGTCGGTTGTTTTTGCAATTTCGCAAATTCCGCTAGAACTGCGACAAAGTCTTGAAACTTGCAGCCGTATTTTGACGTATTTTGATCGATCAGCAATCATGAGACTTTGCGCTCGAATTCGCTATTCCCGACGAATAGTCACAATAGAATCCTACAATTTTGGTGTACAACAAGGTTGTTGTTAAGTCATGAAAATGGCACTTGTGACACTTCAATTTCACGAACGTTAGATTTAAATATTTTTTTTTTTTGGTTAATCCATCCAATTTCAAAATGGGTTTGTCCCACTCATGGTAAAAAAACAAAGACGGAATTAATTGAAAAAAAATTTCAAAATTTCAAATTATATTTTCGACGGACGAACTAACTGCCTTTCACTTAGTACGTTTGCTTAGATATCGTTCGTAACAGCTAAATACAGTCTTAGGGGTTAGCCCAGAAAAAGCATATTTTTGACAATTTCCTTGGGCTGGAAGCAAGGATAATAAGGGAGTTTTTAAGCATATGCTTAAGTGCTAAAAAGTTAAAACACTATGATGGTACAGGGCGCACACTTAAATACCCTACACCACTTCGTTTAACACAATTATTCATACAACGACTTTTATATGGGAAGTGGTCGAAAAATTGATCCGATTTGAACCAAATTTTTAAGGTTTTTTTCTTTGGGCCGAAACGTGTAGATCGAATGAAAAAAAAAAAAGAAGACAAGACAGCGAGATCTGTTTAGACACATTCAGAAAGTGACTCCGAATTGTTTGTTATAATGAAAGGCGGGTCTATTTCAAATCCTTCTAGTTGTTGCAAACATCCCCTTAAACTTAGTATATCCTTAGTGTATTACAAGTGGCGTAGGGTATAAAAACGAAAACATTAAAGGTAGAGCTAAGCCGACTATTAAATATGCTACACCGTATTGTGTAACACAATTCTAATATTTGCCAAAGAGTACAAAAATTTTACCCAGATTTTATATGAACATACTATTATAGAACTATACAGCACTGTTAACTTTTATATCAAACTGCTATTATCAATCGATTTGCATCATAATGTATTAAAACTTGCACTTTTCTGCCCAAAAATGCAAAATTTTTAGTGAGAATTCTTATATAGCGCAGAATCAAAAAATAGGCTTGGGTGGACTAAATTTTGTCGAGTTAATTTTTATATTTTATATTGTGAGACAATATTCATCATAACATATTACAACACCAGAACAATTTTCGTGAAAATCCTTATACAGGGTAGGATCCAAAAAATAGGACGAGATAGTCCAAATTTGATACAATTAATTTTTTTTTATCTTTAATTACTATTATGATCTCGTATTCATCATGAAGCCTTGAAAATTAGATCTTTTTGTCATATGAACTTCAGTTCATAGGGGTTTCAAAAAACTACCCCGCCCAGTTTAAAGTCTTCACACCAACTTAGAATACTTTTACTTAGTTATTTTTGTCGAGAAATTTTAATAATTAAAATTTTTCTCATATAACGACTTTTCAAAATATTGCTTTTTAATGGGGTGTGGTCGAAAAAGTGAATCGATCCAAACCATTTTTAATAGCGTTCGTCATCAAAATATCTCGAAAATTCCGATGTGCAGCTTGAAAACATAATAACATGGACAGACAATAGATGGACAGATAGCCAGACGGACAGATAGCCGTAAGGGTATAATAAAAAGTGAGCCTATCTTAGGAGCTTCTGCGTGTTATATACGTCGCCACAAACTTAAAATAACCTGTACGTACCACTGGTGTTGTAGGGTGTAATTATTTTTCAAAAATACTAAAATATAACAACGCTGGGCTGACTTTTAGACAAGAAACGTTTGACGATCAACTGCAAAAGCTTCGAAAATAAAATTTTCGAATGGCAGAAGCATTCAAAACTTTTGAATCGCTCTCAACCCAATATCTACTCAACGGTCGTCTTGATGAAGATATGCTAAATATATTTTTGTTTGAGAATACTTTTAAACGAGCGCGCAGACATTTTAAAGAAAATTAGAAAAGCTACAAATCAGTAGAAAAGACATAGAGTTGCAACTTCCGAGCAGATAGTCTTTTCGGAGTTCTTGCGGAAAAGGTCGAAATTTCAAGGAAAGAATTTGCATCTGGTAATGTATTTTCCCCCCCTTTATTTTCTAGAAAGCAGAATAGAGAAAAAATTTTTCTTTTTTTTCTTCTTAATCTGCGGTGGTGTCTTCTTCTTCTTCTTCTTAAAAAGTCAATATGATGAATACGCAAGTGGTGCCTGAAATTTGATGTTCTTTCCAAATAGATATTTTTCAAGTAACACATCTGGTAATATTAATCAAATCCTTTTATACCCATCATCTAGGGATGAGGGGTATCATCGTTTCGTCAAAACTCTCGAGTGGAACGTCGCGAAGATACTCCAAGGGGCCGGACAAAATATAAATATTCTTGATCAGCATCAAAATCTAAACCGATTTAAGCATTTTCTATGTTTGTTTGCGTGTCCGTCTGTCCATGTAATGTCTATTATAAACGTTCTCCTTATCGCAAACCAGCCTAACATATGACGCACACATGTTGGTATTGCAATTTGAGCCAAATAGGTCAAAGGGCACGGCTACAATACAACATAACCAGGGCGTTGAGCACGATCACAGCTGTAATTGCGATGCAATGGAAACTTAAGGAGGGTGGTTAGGCCACTCTAACAGCCCAAAAACGAGAGGTTTTTTTGAAAATCGTTTTTAAAGGAACGAAAGATAATAAAATGCTAATGTTTGAGAAGATTATTAAGGACAGTTTTATCAACACCGAAGCCATTCGCGCGAGATAGTATCGACTTAAGCGGCTCTGTGGCCTGGGAAAAGGAAAGGAATTACCTTCAACTTATATTATCCGAGAGCTAGAAAAGTACGTAAGATATTCTGATCGAATATATTGATCGAATGAGTTCAATCCTTGATCAAAAAAAGAAAATCAAAAATCTTTATATTAAGTAGGCAAACAAATCCTACGTACTTCTCTACTTAAAGATACCGTCAAAATTTTGGATGAAAGAATTATTTATTTTAGATAATATTTTCGGGCCCCATTTTAAAGATCGCTTTTTCACGAAAACCATATTTAAATTTTCAAGGGCCAGTGTACTGCCATGCAATTAGGGTCGGAAAACCAAAGCTTTGGCTATTTAAAATTTTGCCATGCCTACAATTACCATTTCATATCATGCTTGACTAATTAAGAGATCATTGAAGCCTCTCGTTTTTTTATTTTAAACTAAATATTAAATATCCATTGCCGCGAATCTCGAGTAAATTCCTCTAATAGCAGAAACAATTAAATGTCGACTCGGAAAAATGCATTTCATTAGAAGTTTACGTTGATAAAAATTAGAGAAAAGCATCTTCAAAATTTTAAAATCGATAAATATTTTAATTCGTTACATCGGGCGAAGTCTTCTTAATCTGCAGACCATTCCATTCACTTTAAGATATTTAGGAAACTATTTTTTTTTTTTTTTATTTATTTTAATTAATTTAAACAAACAGTAATGTGTGCCACAGTCCACTATTAAATAATTTATTGTACACCACTCCGCTTAATACAGTCAGACAGTATAATGACTTTTCAATGTAAGGCGTTATATGGGAAAGTGATCGATCCGAACTAATTTTAATAGCGTTCGTCCTTGCAAGTTAAACACAAAAAACAAGAAGGACAGACAGACATATTAAATCGAGTGAATCGAAATGTGAAGAATCACTCTCTGGATCGATCGGTATAATAAAAGATAGGTAGGTGTCTTCTGAAGAAGCTCTTCTGGATGTTGTATACACTCGCACAAACTTAACATACCCATACATATCACAAGTGGTGTAAATTAGACAATTTCTGTGTGAATCTAAAAAATTTGAAATCAGATTTTTCGTATCACAAAGCTTTGATCTGCTTAAATAAATCAATTATTGATGATAATTATTGGCATACTATGCAGCGAAATTTAGCCTCGGCAATGGCGTAAAAGTTACATGGAGCTACATGGAGTGGTTACCATTAGAAGATATTTGATCTTTATAGTGCTGCACCTTGTGTTTAATGTTGTGTGTAATAAGATCGCAGTATCCAGGAGAAATATTAATAATAGTACAGATTAGCGCTGGCAGGAGAAACCAATTGCGATTTAGAGAATTATCAAGTTTTCTAAAGATTGTACGAGTACTACATGAAAATGTAGTGTTTTTCCAATCCTTACATTTCTGGTTGATTTGAAAATAATTTAATTCTCTAGGGGCCGTATATTGTTACGTTGACAGTAAAGTAGAATCGCTATTAAATTCTTACCTGATATTTCGGTTTGAGGTTTCTCTTCGAATGCTAAGGTCGTGACGCTATGTGGTCTGTTTTCAAAA
Organism: Glossina austeni; assembly: GCA_000688735.1. NCBI lineage: Eukaryota > Metazoa > Arthropoda > Insecta > Diptera > Glossinidae > Glossina > Glossina austeni. The sequence goes on from KK502402.1 coordinate 4,599,039, forward strand.
TGAACGCGAGGAAATTGCGCTATGATATGCTGGCCTTCGATTAGGTAGTTTTCCACCCAACGGTGATTAATGGTGAACAACTAAGGTACATGGTTAGCGTCTTAGTAAAGCACTGCTGACTGCTGACCGGTGATCTTCCACAATTTCCTCTTGTGATTGTTAATAAGAAATGTATTCAAGCATGGAAAGAATGCCGTTTATAATGGATAGCGAGGCATATATTTCGGTGGCCGGATTCGAAAGTAACAGGCCTTGTCACATGAGCTGACAAGAACGATCTGAAATGTATTCGCCCGAGCATCTATTAACTTTTTTGTCCTGTTATAGATTCCTATGAAGTTCACGATCTCCACCGTTCCAGTATTAAGAGTATACCGAAATATTGATGAGATGGCAATGGCATCACTTGTCTCCTATTATTAGCCTATTAAGCTTCAATCTATGAATCTCTTAATCTGTAGGATTCAATGTTTTCCAATTGACTCGGATTGTGAAATGGCTGTTTGATAATAAGAGCCGGCAGACATATTTACTTTACCCGGATTATTATTCTCTAATTCGAATTAGTACCGAATTTCAAAGCTATTGGGGGGTAGAGGCAAATATAGTAGAAGAAGAAACCATTGTCAGCGGCTCGAAAGGTGACTACACTTTTCATTGTTGGGAAGAGCCAACACTCCGGAGCATAATCAAATTACTTACGCACTTGCCATAACTACTACTGCGCAATTAATTTTTACTCCGCTAGCTGTAATTTAATCTGTATTTTCCCAATTTATACGAAAAACATAAAAAACAAATTGCGTAAAAATCATGTTTAAGGCTCGTCGATGTGGTGGAGCGCCTTATTGCATACACTCTGTGCGACCTATGATTGCGAATTAAGATATTTCTGAGTTCGCTTCCCTGCAGAAATTGCGATAATATTTATAAGATCTTTGATTAGAAAACTGAGGACAGTAACACAAAGCACATTATTTTTATAATCATTTTAAGAACTTCAGTTTTACGGACGCGCTCATAACGATTGCAAGACTGTGTTACATGCCATGCAACGTATGTAAAAAAGATTCAAATCTAATCTTCAATAGAAACAGTTTTATAGATCAATAGCACCTCAACATGCCATCCCCTTATGTTCAAAGTTTGTAATTATTTTATCTGTCAATTGTAAAAATGCGTTGTATCATATATATAAATAAATATATGTATATTTCTTTTAAATATCTATAACACCTGTATTTGTAAAACGTCTATAAAATAAAAAAATATTAAGTCTATAGCTTTTAAAAAAAAAGAAAAAACTTTTTGGAAAAAATTCTAAACGCCTTAACTTGTATATCATGTACCGCATATATACGTATACATATACATACATACATACGTATACATATACATACATACATACGTATACATATACATACATACATACATACATACATACATACATACATACATACATACATAGGTATACATATACATACATGCAAACGTATACATATACATACATACATACATACATACATACATACATACATACATACATACATGCATACATACACACATACATACATACATA
>KK502402.1:4602617-4627638 GCA_000688735.1 Glossina austeni
ATATATATATATATATATATATATATACACACATATATATCTATATATATATATATATATATATATATATATATACACATATATATATAACACTTGGAATCCTTTATCGCTGTGTAAATATTTGCATAGAGTAACAGTTACGCAATGAGTGATCTATCTATCCTTGAAACTTTTCTCAAAACAAACTTCTCCTTCCAATCAATAGTTTAGTTTCCTTTTTTTTTTTAATTCCTTTTTTCAATTCAAACGCTATTAAAAATTATAAAATCAGAAGTATAGCAGTTAATTTTAAATATATACATAAATGTATATATAACGTATATGTATATATATATATATATACAAACACATATATATATATATACACACACACATATATATATATATATACAATTAATTATATAGAAAACGAAAAAATAAACCCTTACCAAACAAAGACAAGTATTCCTCTTTAGCAAAATATTATTTAAATAAAAAAATTGATAATAATAAAAAAAAAAAAAAAAAAAACAAATATAGACAAAAATATTTTATATTAAAAGAAATTATCAACTTATTAAGTAAAAAGGAAAAAAAATCGAAAAAAGAAGAGATTGAATAAATATACATACATATTATACTTAAAAATTTATTATACAATATTTATATTTAAAAACAAAAAGTATTAGTTTATATATATAATATTTTTTTCATACGCGTATTTTTTTGATAATATATTATAGAGAATTTTCCAAATAAGTTCTTTTTTAATATTTTAGGTTATTTTTTATACTTGACGGCAAAATAAAAAAGTAAAAAAAAATTTATGAAAATTTTTGTAGTTTTAATTTTTTTCTATTTACATACAATTTATAAAAAAAACCAAATAAATTAATTGAAAACAAAGAAAAAAAAAAACAAAATATTTTGTATGTAGTTTGATACTTAAAACTAAAAACACAAATGAAAGCAAAAAAGAAAAATTTAAAAAGAGACCTAAATTTTAATAATATTATAAAACTTTAATAATACAAAAAATAAGTCTTTTAAATTTTATATATAATAAAAAAAAAAAAAAAAAATTCTATAATCACAACAGTTTGCTAAACAATTTCAAAACCAATCAAAAGAAAAAAAAATAAAAACTCTCTCTTTCTTCTTAAAACTCTTTGCAATAATTATTTGAAAATAAAAAGCAAATAATAAAAACAATAATATATAAAAAAAAAAACCAAAAAAAAAAACTTTAACTTTAAACTTATTATAACCTAGAATAAATAAAACAGAAAAGAGATAAATAAAAAAAATACACACGTACATATTATTCTATTACATACATGTAAACAATATAAAAATTATCAAAAATAAACTTAAAAAGAATTAAATAAAAAAGACACCAAACCATTTGTAGCCCAAAAATATACTTATTGCTCCTCCTTTCACTCTCTCTTCCGCTTTCTCTCTCTCTCTCTCTCTGTCTCTTTATTTCTGTCTCTTTCTCTCCCTCTCTTTCACTGTGTGTGTCTTTCTATATATTTCTTATGTTTCTCATTTTTTTTTTATAAACGAACAACCATAAGAAGGAAAAGCGCTAAAGGGCAAAAAATGGTTCGTCGCCGCAAGAATATTTAAATAAATGACAAAATCTAAAAATTTTATATTTATTCGCTTTGAGGCGAATTTGAAATCGTTTGCCCACCACCTAAGGCTTAAAAGAGCAGCTATCTGAATATCTAATCTAATATGTCGCATAAAGTGAATGAATGTATCCTTAATAGTACAGTATGCAGGTGTAATTGTGTTAGTTGTTGACAAAATAAAAATTCGTGTTTGTCTATGGTTATGTTGCTCGATATGTAATCAGTGCTTAATGTTCGAATATGTTTTCTAAAATAATCGATAAATTTTTTCTTACGTTGAAACCACTGTTCACTGTTGTTGCTCCTATTTTATATGGGCTCAATATGGCCCCCGATTTCGTGTCTTAGGATATTTTCGCCTTCGAAGATTATTGTTTAAACAGGTAAAATGCACCGCTAGAATTGCAAATAGCTCAGCATGAATTTTACGTTTTACGTTTTAAGAACACAATTACTTGGGATCGTATGGTGAGATTCGTCTCGTTGTTGAATCATGTTTCTGTTCACTGTTCTGAAGATTTCTGGAGAACAAATATTTCGATATCAATCAAGATCAATTGTTTCATAATCACTGAAGGTCATTATTGCAATATATCAAATTTTTGCGAAATGAAGACGACCACTAGCTTTGAAGGGCTTCAAGCGCGAATAAGCTTTTCCGTACATCGTGATGCTTGAAATTGATTGCAGCAGCAGTCTTCAGCTTTCTCAGTGGATTTTTTTTTCTTCATCCTTTCAATTGACGGAAAATGCATTCTGTGACAAAGTACTTTTAGCTTTAAAAATCGAAAAAAATGAAACAAAAGTCTTATCAAGTGACTGCGAAACTTCCGTGACTGAAATCTGAATACTTTCGAATCATCGCTTTTGAAATTTGTTATATAAAATATTACTAAGTAAAAGTTGATGTTAATAAAATATAAGACGTATGTTAATATTTTTATTATTAATAATAATTTCTTTGTTTGATCGGAAAATTTCTGACTATCAGTGAAGAAACTTAGGAACTTAGTTCCACTTAAACCGATTACGTTACGAACCGTTAAAGTTCTTCTATCAAATTTTAAATTGATTTCCGTTAAAGATTGCCAATGAATATTAAAAATAATTTGAATTTCTTTTTATATATAGTTTTTTTTATAGCTGTTATGTTAATTTCTTGAAACAAATGAGTTAAGAAAATAAATGGCAAGCAACGTAGTTTTCTGTTCTAATTCGGGCGACTTTAACTGACTGACAGATCAGTAGAAGAGAAAAATTTCAAGCCAATCATTTGTTAAAAATGTATGCGTAGCAAATAGGTTATCCGGTGTACGGGTCTTAAAGGAATCGTTCAAGCTGCTACGTTGTCTTGGTGGTGGGGATTAAGATAAAAGATTTAATTGAATCCAATTGATCTTTGATTGAGTATTTTTGGTGCCATTAATAAAACAAACAAACAAACAAACAAACAAACCTTTAAAAAACAAATAAATTATATTAAATTAATTATAATTAATAATGAAAGAAAACCTTAAATTCACTTAATAATAAAAACAAATTAAATTTTTCTGAATAAAAAAAAAAAAAAAAAAAAGAAGAAAATTGCTTGTAGTTTTCTTAAAACACGCCCCACACGTCACTCTCTCCTTTAATCGCAAGTTATAGCTCCAAACAAAATTTATATTTAGTAGTAGTCTAAAAATATGCGGCAAAACACTTTCTCGTATCCACGGTACCGGATATAAGTCTACGAGTGCAACATCTCAACTAATCTGAGGACATTAGATGTAGGTATACCGCACGCATTTGTATTGATCGCAGCGCGATTAAGCAAAAGCAAGAGCAAGAGCAAGAGCAACATTGTATTCGGAAGCATTGCGCACTACAGTTATATATAATATAATATATTACCTTATGCATGCACATATTGTGTTAGTGACTTTACTTACATTGTTTCGAATTTGCGGCTAGATTCGCCCGACAGTAAGGGACATGAGCAACTAATGTATTATCTTTAGGCCAACATTAAGATGCATTCGAAGCGTCAAAAAGAGTTAGCCCGTAGTTTGTCTATGGACTGTCCCTAGCGATCCATGAAATCTAAAAACTAAAACAAAAGAAAATTCTTAAATAAATTTTCGTTTTGAATGACGTTAGTGGCGCCAGTGGCTCAGCGCAAGTAATTCTAATGGGCACAATTAGATTTTCCATTGAACATTAATTATTTGTATTAATTTTTTCTTTTACGAAGAGATTTCTTTTTTATTTTATTTCTCCCCTTTTAGATCGGGTAGCGTTGAAGGCGTTTCTCCTACAACGGTTGGCCCAAATTTAATAGCTGCACTCTCCAGCGGCGACGCCTCATCAGGCCGAACGTGGAAAATGATTAAAGGCAAAGTTTCACAAACTATTGAAGATATTAAGTCGTCGAAAAGTGTTAATACCAGCTCTGCAGGTATTAGTGGTGGTAAAGGTATTGAAAATATACAACTTGTTTATCCAACCGTGATTGTAAAAGGTAAACATAGCACAATTTACATAAATTAATTTAATTGAATAAATTGCGATTAGGTGAACAATCGTATCCATTTCCTACCGAGGGTGACTCCGATGTAGAGAAAAGCAATTCGGTAAGCGAAGATTTGTCCGAGCGTCGAAGTAGTGGCGGCAGTACAAAGCAAAAACGCCAAAACAAATTGGAAGATTCCGACTCCGATTTCGAAACAGAAATATTATTGGAATGCGATTTGGAACAGTCGAGATTGAAAAGAGGTATTGCCAATTTAAAATCGAAAGTGAAACCCAAGCACGTCATGCAGCCTCTGTGCACCGGTTTAGCCAATCCAACCGTGCATACAGTAAAAAAGGACACTAGTCCCAGCCGTAGCACGGGGTCATCCTCCTCGTCATCATCGTTGCGGGGAACATTTTTACGAAGGCGCCGCAACAAGGCAATCGAAATAGCAGAACTGGTTTCACCTTCATCATCCGGTACGACATCAATGTTAGCTGCCGCTGTGGCAAATGAAATGGCCGCTACTGTGCCGGTAGTTGTAAGCGGTAAGCCAGATAAGAAGCCGAGAGGAAAAATGATGACCGATCGTAAAGAAATGGAAATTGAGTCGGGTGTGGAAATGTTGGAGGACACACTACCGCCAGCAACATCCGCCAATAATCCCGCCCCCTTTCCTACAGTTAATAAAAATACTGATGACGTATCATACACACGTTTCTATTCGCTGGAATCATTCGATGAAAATATTACACAAAATTTAGGAAATTTGGCGGAGCTTCCGACTCGCTTAACAACAGATGAGAATAATTTATTTGGTCAACCGAATGATAAAGTAAAACTTGATATGGTCAACGTGAAAAGTCAGTTAATTCAAAGAACGAAAAGTATGCCCAGTTTATCGTTGATGGGCTTAATATTGGTCTTGATATTACCGATACACGATTTTATACGCGGCATATTGACATGCTTGCTCTTCATCTCAGTTGTCGACAACATTCTGAAGCTTTTTGCCAATCTAATTGATCATTGCTTTCAAGGTTTCAATAAACGGGAGAAAGCCAACTTTCAAATACCCGATTATAGTAAAATGCCCATATGTGAGATTCCCGCTGTCAAAGAATACAAAACAGTAAAGAGTTATGAGGTATAATGTATTTTTTAAATTTAACATTTAATACCCTACGTCATTAGTTGTTAAGGTCTATTTTAGAACTTCGCTTAGCAAAAGTCGACAACAGAAACTTACTTCCAGTTACCGAAATACTTTTTTACTAATTTACTATAATTTTTGGCATAACCATCCGATTAAATAAATATCGTTCGTTATATGATGGAATTTATCGATATCTCTTTACCTCCACTTGACTTAACTTGAGAGAGACGTGAAATAAACATGAATTAGATTACAATTCATTTGCAAGCTTCGATTTTGTTCATATTGCGCATTGAAGTAGGGTATTACATGTACACGTAGGCAATATTAGATGCTGTCCAATACAATTCGATTATTTTTATTTTAAAATTGCAAATAATTTTCAGGGTTGGATGAACGAAATCGATATATATGATCCCGAAACTTATCACATAACTATGACTAGATCTGTGTATGTTAAGTTGGAAGGTAAAAGTTATTTTATTGCTTCGTTGTCAGCATCGAATTTTAAAATAATAAAATAAATATTTTACTATATAGGCTCCATTTTAAATATATCAAATACAAATGCCCGTTTATCGAAACGGGCTCTATGGAACGAGCCACCCGTTGATTTGAAATCCGTAACATTTACCGCTCATCGTTCTTATGATTTATTGGGCTGTCGCATCGAACTTCTACCGTTAGGATTGGCTAGAAAAAGGTCGAGAATATTACTTATTCATGCCATGTTGTGTTGTTATGCATGTTTATTCATTTTTTGCTTTCACTCTATTTAGGCATTTCAATCGTAAATACCCTATACAACTGATAGTAAAACAGAATTTTGATTCCGAAAATCTCGAAAGCACCGACTTCAATAAATCTTCGTTGGCCTATCGTTTAAAGAAACCGAAAATAGAGAAATCAGATTTGAAAGAAGCCCCAGTTGAGAAATTTACCGAAATCGAAGTTAAAGGCGATGGTGGGGAAATCGATTTTGCTGAAACTATTTTAAATGCCGATGTAAGTAGTTTTTTTTTTTTTTTAACATTATGTGTAATATTACGATCCTTTCGTAAAAACACTTAGTTGCAAAAATTGCAAGATGATTTAAATCCGGATGAGAATTTAAGGAGCGTTACTATACCTTGTGGCGATGAAGTGCGCATTTTATTATTTGCTCGTGCCGCCCGTGAAAAAGAAGATTGGTATGCGTGTGTTTAATTGATTTATAAAAATTATGTCTTTGGTAAAATATTTAAGAGTCTTCTCATGTCTTCTCGTATAAGGTTTCGTCGTTTCATGGCGGCCAGCAATGGCGATATTAATGATAAAGATCTTCACCTGCCTAATGTGAAATTTGTGGACGATAAAGATTTACAAGCTGCTGCGAATAAAGCCGCCCTCTTATTAACGAATCCAAAAGTATTCTTGATATTCATTTATTTATTTATTTTTTTTTTTTTTTTAAATAAAAGGTATTTTTATACTAATTTACTTATAGCATCGTGACAGCGCCAGCTCTACTAAATCAACTCATCAGGAATCATCGACCACCCTCAAAGACTCGGAAGATATTGTCGAGGTAATATTGCTGCAATTTTATGCGCTCTACTTGTATTTTTTTCAAACTTTATTTCAATTACTCGACAAAGCCATCGGAAAAGGATACTGAGGCTGAGCCTGATTTTGATATGGTTGATTTGTGCTTCGAAAATTCGACTGATAGTTTTGAAGGCTTAATAATGACATTATGTGCTGCACGAAATCAGCCCGATTACATACATTTCATGTCCACGTATCAGGTAAGATATTTTGTTGAACGTCAGCAAAAGAATTTTTCGAAGCTCAAGCTTTTAGACAATAGAAAAAGTTATGCCAACCACTTAGTACAGAAATTATAAATAAAACTTATAAAAAAAAAAGACATTTTTTAACATCTCAAATGGGAATTGTATGGATTTTTTCTTTTTTACTCATTAATCGGATCGAATTGCCAATTGTTGTTGAATTTTTTTTTTTGTGTAATACTTTCAGATTTTCATTTTTGTATGCTTTCCTTTTTTCGTTCATTGCTAGAGGTCTACCATTCTTGTCTTTAGGTTTCTTTCCTTGCAGTATATAAAACTTATATTAGACTTAGCATGACGTGCTCAAATTCGCAATTTCGGATGGAAATCATTTTAAGTGAATTTTACATATTTTTACGTCATCTAAGAGAGTTTATGCAAGGGCTGGCTGAAAAGTTTTCGAGATAGAAAAAATACGTTTTTTCACCTCGACGCCCAGTCCAGAGAAGGTAGAACGATTTGTCATCACCATCTCTCTCTAATCTACTTTCTTGGCATATTTTTGGATTTATATATCAGTAATTGGCATCTGTGGTGAATACGGCGAAGTGACACGCCGATTTTGGTCCAATTTGACTAACTGTCCAGCCATCTTTCCCAAATCTAAATCTTGATTCAATAAGTGACAACCACGTTCGCGATATGTGCTTTTAGCGCCTGATGCCTGACAGTCGTCCAACACGCTTGAACGTCAATTACAATTTGTGGGCGACTTGAACGTCTACCATATCACTCAAGCTGGTACGCTCACGTTTCAATTCAATCCCTCAAAATGTCGCTACAGTAAACGATGATGGTGAAACCGCCCGTACGCAGTATCCAGCTTGCCTGTAATTTGTGCGGACGCATTGCTTTTTCAAAAACGAATATTCTAAATGTAATATTTTTCCCTTTTTCACCTTTTTGGGTTATCAGCACATACATAAATCATGGCCAGTACTGCCATCTTCTGCCATGTTCTGGTCGGATACTTTTCGAACATGCTGCGTAAGTGTTAGGATTTGCATTAAGAATGAACTTTCAGTTTTCAATAATTCGAGTTTTTTCTCTTCAAGTTACTCGCAGAAAAGAAATTCCCTATAGCCGGTATACAGTCTATAAACTGCTTGCAAGACTATTGGCGAACCAAAAATTTCACAGTTGCTATAAAGAATCTTTATATCATCTGTTCCTTATTATTCAAGGATAAAGTTATATAACAACAATGCAATAAAATATTGCTTTCTACTTCGAATTTCACTTAAATGCATCTCTTTGTTAAAACACTAAGTAAACGAGTTGATTTCATCGCTGAAGTCTAATCAAGTCCAATCAATTCTCAGAATTGTATTTTTTGAACTAGATTTTTCTGTAACAGCATTTTTGCTATGAAGCACGAGCGTAATAAGGAAATTTAGTATACGAACAACAGACGTAACTGTAATTATTATTGTTATTAATATAGGCAGTGAAATAAATTCTAAGATTAAAGCCTTAAAGCACTAGCATCTAAGGCTTCTGGCTATTGGCTTTATTGAAAACTCTACCGCAGTTGATATTTGAATCCATGACCGTTGAGTTGTTAGTCGAGATTTTTTGTCTACTCGGCCACTTAGGTGGATTAACCGTAATTGTGATTAAGATTACGGGACGCTGTAGAACGTTCACTGTTCTCATCCTTTCTACCTTTTTCGTAACTATGGCATTTACACCCCAAATCGATTTCAAAACAAAACAAAAAATTTATACCGTACAAGCACCAGCGTCCAAGTTACTTGCACTCAAAATTTCGGAAAAAATGAATGGCCCCCCCACACATTTTATTAACCAAGAAATTTCAGTATAAAGAATTTATTAACACAACACTACAATGATATGTCTAATGAATTATTTGCCTTTCATTTATTTCCTATTTTGAGTAATTTTTCCATTTTTTAATGTCTTTTGTTTTATATTTTAGTAACTTTTTTTTTTATTTATTTCAAAGTTTTGCTTTTGTTTTATATTTATTTTATAGAAAGCTTGTAGTCAATCTCGCATACCCGTTTATAAAGGTACAATTATTCCAGATCCACAAAATAAAAAACACGTATGTCGTCATTTTTATTATTTATTATATTTTGTTTATTTCATTTTATTCTGCTCTCGTTAAATTTCTTAATGTATAGCTTTTGACATTGTAAGAAAAAGCAAACACAAAAAAAAAAAAAAAAAATGTATATAAAATAATATTTTCAGCACAAGCGTTCGATGCGGCATGAAAATGAATTGTGGAAAGGCATCGATCAATCTTTGTTCTTGGGCCCATCTGGAAGTGTGGTATGGGCGAATGTATTGGCTGGACGTTTGCTATTTAGCGTTTTGCAAAATGAACAATTACTTGAAAAAATTCAAGACTTTTTCCAAAAGAAATTAAATTCACTTAAGGTATTATTTCAATAATTTTGTTTTTTAATCATTTCTTCGAAATAGTATTTATTATGCCCACCACTGTGAAAGGGGCATTAATGTGCATTCACTTTTTTTTTTTTCCAAAATATACTTATACACAAAACGAGGCTTCAGAGACCCTATTCTTGATCAGCGTGAAATTCTAAGTGGGTTTAGCCATGTCCGTCCGTCTATGTGTCTGTGAGTCTGTGTGGGGTGTGTTGTTGGCACTCTCCAGGTCGCAAAAATGAGGATATCGACTTCAAATTTGGTAGAAACATTGGAAGTTTCTGCGCGCAGGTTGCTATTGAAAATGAGCCAAATTGGTCAAAACAAAAGTGCGTCGTGGCGCGTAAACTGAACGTTAGTAAATAAAATTTTTTGGATTTTTGCTCGTTACGCGGAAATTATTAAAGTTAGAAGGCTGAAACTTCCCACGTTTGCTTTATGAGACACTTTGCTCTCTAGGTCCAAGAATGGAACCAATCGGCCGTATCCTCACAAAGTTGCGAGTTTATTAAACTTAATATTTTTCACTTTCTCGAGGTTCAATCCTTACTTATCATAAGGCAAACAAGACCGAATGTTTAAAACTATTTTATACACTTCTCATGTGAAGATATATTATCTGCCTAAAAATAGATTCATTTTAATATTAATATGGTAGACGCTGTGATTACATTTTTCTTAATAATACCAGCGATTTGGGTATCAAACAAAAGAACTTGGAGAGTAGAATGCGAAAAACACAGTGGTGGGTATGCGTGATTCGGCCCCCGCTGAATATAATTTTCTTAATTGTTTTAATTTTTTAAGCTTCCAAGTTTTATGGAGGACGTTATCATCAAAAATATTGACTTGGGCGATAAACCACCGCTTGTACATCGTATTTCACAACCGTTAATTAATGAGCGGGGTATTTGGATAGATGCTGATGTTACGTATGAGGGTCTCTGCCACGTTACAGTAACCACAAAATTGAATATATTACGCTTGAAACGTCCGCCACGTTCTCATAGCGTAACGGTCGAACCAAATTCCAGTATATCGGGACAACCAAATAATCCGTATATTGCGTCAAGAGATGATGCAAGTGCTATAGGTTCACGTCATGGCCTGGAAAGCGAAATAATATTAGAAACGCAGTCGGCTAGCGCGATATACGATAGTGATGCTGAAAGTAGTGGCAGTTCAAGTACTGAATCGGAAAGTCCTATGACTGGAGTGTTGGGTGAAAATCCCAGCAACATTGAAAGGTAAACAATATCTTTGTTTGTAAATTAACTTTCCCTTTGCGTAATCTGTTTCTCTCCGTTCATTTGTTGCAATTATTGTCGCAAGCATAAAAACGCAAATAGTGTAATCTCTACTAATAACTTTGATAATATGTTAAAGAATGTCTTAATACGAAATGAATGCCCGAAGTGAGCCTTCGAAATATATTATTTTGAAGTAGACACAATTGAGAATCCAAAAAACAATAATAGCAAAAGCGCATCTATTGCAAGTCGAAAGATTGCAAATTAACCGTAGTGTTAGGCGAAAGAACACAAGGAGCCCTAATTCAAATTAATTATGTGATCTGTTTTCATTTGATTTTTAGTTCCAACTCGGGCAACACCCGACGCATATTTAAATTTGTCGACCGCATAGCTACTTCCAATATATTTCAATATGCCACCGAGATCTCTTACGTACAAAAGGCTATGGAAAATATGAACACTAATATTACGCTTGGCATAGATGTCAAAGGCCTGGTATCACGGGTAACTATTAATATACCGCCACCGCCATCGGATCGTATTTGGTTGGCGTAAGTTCAAAGTTGTTTTCCTTTTCTATTTTTTTCTTTTTTTTTTAATTCAAATTTATTTTCATTTCAGATTTCGTGCTCCACCTCGCCTTTGGTTAACCGCTCGACCTACTGTCGGTGATAAATCAGTTGATTGGAGTATAGTTACCAATGTGATTGAAGGCAAACTTTGTGAAGCAGTTAACAAATACTTGGTCTATCCTAATATGGTTGATCTCACGTTACCTTTCATGGGCAAATCTGCTTCCGAAACGTAATATTAAGGAAACATTAAGAAACAAAAGAAAAACAAATAAATTAAAAAGGAAAATTTTTACAACCATACATATATATTTCTAAGTAAGTTTATATAGTATTGCAAGTTAAAAACAAAAAATACTTAACTAGACGTAAAGAAACTTAAAGCCCGCTAACAATATTTACATAATTTCTCAAGTATTATATTCTGACAGACGGTCGGAAAAAAGAATAGAAAAGACAAATGTCGTAATTTAGTTTGTTTTCGATTATAAGTTCCATTTGGTTACATTGAATATATATATGTATGTATGTTCATATATAGAGAAGTATGTAATTTTAAATATATAATTTTTTACCTCAAAATCTTTTATATTTGTCATCGAAAGCTATATAAATTTTGTAAATTGTGTTTTTATAAAACATTGAAGATCTGCTTTAAAATACATATGCTCCTCATCAACCCATCAACCCAAGCTTGTTATGTCTAACTGACCGATGATAATTTAATTGAAATCATAATAGAACGATATCACGCTGTTTCGATTGTTTCGACGAGTTCAGACTTGTAAAAAGTGGAAATAAGTTTACGAGATAAATAAAAACGAAAATCCGAAATATAATTTATAAAAAAAATTCTCCAAACATTTTAGAAATTTGGTCGCATAACAGTAAAGAATAGTAGGGAATTTTTATACTTGTTACAAAGACCTAAATATTCGACCACAATTATCAGAAATCAATATATAAATAATCTGAATTTGAAGGTTAATTTTTAAAATTATCTATGGGGTTGTGCGGCATTTCGTAATAACATACTTTTAAATGTACATTTCAATATATTGAGTATGTATAGAATATATAGAATAGAATATCGTTTTATAATCCGATCAAATACTGTCTATATATACTTCGTTTAATGCATAAGCGATCAAATCTGTCACATCGGAATTGAAATATTGATAATTTATTGGAAAGCTTGCTTCGTTTTATTACCGACTACTACTTGTGGGCGTTAAAAATTTGGTCAAAGTTGAAATTCAATTCTTCTCCGGTTTTAAATACGAAATATTTCTATTTTAAAATCCTATCCGCCTATGAAAATGTATATCTTTCGTCTTATGCTATACATTTCTAATTCGAATAAGTAGCTTAAGAAAGTATTTTGTGAAGTCATTGATGCATTCTATGTATTATTACTATTATTATATACTAATATATAATTTATTTCGACCAAATGAATAAATTGTAAGACAAAGCAGGATGAGTACTAAGCAGCTAAGACTATCCCAAGAGTGATTTAAACTCCACGGCGGTTTAATCTTATATTTTCGGGAGATGTTTTTACTTTTGCAACATCTATACAGGAGTTAATTGGCGAATGGTATTTCTTGATTCTTTTGGCCGTAGGAGCCCTTTCATCATTTTCATCAAGTATTTAATTGTCAGAGTTGAGCAGTTTCGGGATAATTTTGGTTTGAACAGCTTTTTCAAAGCAAGAACACTTTCCTTAAAACGAATGCTTTTAGATCATTTGCCACAAGTGTCGATCGCTGAACTTGTATCCTCTGTTTAGTTTGAACAAGTACGAAGAAGCGATCAGTCGGAGAATTAACCCGGAATTTAGCCGGATGTTTAATATCATTTCAACCAAAAATTTTCATTGATCAGTAAGTTCGATAATCCAATCTTTGGATCACTCTTTCGTAGTGTAAGGAAATACACCACTCGTGCACTCGGATAAGTTTTAACATTTGAAGTGTTTTGGTGATACTTTTGTCAAATTTGGAAAATTGTCACTTTTTTTCAACACAACCACACACACATACAGTTATAGTACACATATAGTTTTCCTGCTGTGCTGTCCAAAAGTACATATTGCATATGTCCAATAGTTAAAAAAACAATGAGAACAAAATGAACATAGAAATGCTTTACGCTTTCTCAATGCGTTCACAACTAATTTATGGATTTTTCGCAGTCACAGCTGAAAAGATGGCATTAGGAAAGAAATGGACTGCGTTTCAACTTTGAATACGGATGACTTATTCGAAAAAGCCAAAAGCTGTATTAATGGCGGGCTGACTGCAAACAACACTAAGATCCCAAAAATGTAGAACTTAAACTTTCTTCTCTCACTCAACTCAAGAACTCAAAGAACTTAAAGATTAACGAATAAAATTGTAACAAAAAGCATTTCGAAAAGTTAAAAGTAGTTAAAAGTGAAAATGGTCTAAAAATGGAACACACTTTACCGTCTTCTATACTTGTAAAATTCTTCTTCTTTACCGCAACTCAATCTCTGTGTAATGAATGTTTAACTTGAGTTGATTATAAAAGTTGATCTCTTTGAAATAAAACGAAATTTATTTTAATTTTTTTTTTTTTTTTTTTTTTTTTTTTTTTTTTTAAAGTTTATAATATGTATTTAATTTTACAAAAGGATAAAACTATTTTTCTACTAATACCATTTATACATTAAAAAGAACAAAATAAATAAATGTTTCTGTGCCAATTCAGGCATAAGTAACTGCTTTTTTTGGTTTGTTGTTATTTTTGGATAAATTCTTAGCTCTTCTGGTACATTTTGTAAGTGTTCAAATTGATAATCAGCTGTACTTAGAAGATTAAGTAATTTTAGTTACGAGTTTATGCGATAACTTGCAAAAACAAAAAAGTGTGGTGCGTGGACGCTCCCCGGCGCACTACTTTTTTACATCCTGCACCATTTGTGTGCAATCAAAGATGTATTGGGTTTGTGCGGATGTATGCAATACCCAAGAGGGAATGAGCGTTGGTTAAGACAATTTTGATACTCGGGACATCGAAGTTATAGCTTTGCGCACTAAGAACAACGCATCAAGTTATGTAAAAGCTAGCGTATAGAATGCTCTAATATTTTATTGAATCATTGCGAAAAAGAATCGGGATAAGTTTTTAGGTATTATGTTGATTGGAGAGTGGTACTGTAATTTTTTTTAAATTTTGTGTTTTTCTTAAGAATTTTGGGTAAGTGCTCTGGGCGGGCTGTCAATTTCTAATCCCTCGAAGGCGATAGAAGCTGTCTTGAGGAAGTATTTACACCTAATTCAAATAAAAATACGTGAGTGCAGCTGCATTGAGATGGCCGTAGAGAAAGCCAGAGAAGGCTGAAGCTTTTCTTGTTGATTATATATACATTTGAATACCGAATTAAACATTTCCATGTCGTTATCTTTGTCATTTCGGTAAACGTAAAGTGTAGAAGGAACAACTCCGTCTTCGCCAGAGGGAAACGAAAACGAATATTTGAACATGGAAGGACAGTTTCATAATCCAGTGATAGTAGATCAATAGAATCTAATAACAGAACAGAATTTATTGTAATAAAAAACATTTGCGTTTTCGGCAAAAGGGAATCTTCTCGAACCATAAGTTTTCGAAATAACCAACACGACGAGCCTTGGAATTTTCATTGTTTTCTTTCGAATTTTTTATAGTATCGTTAAAATAACATTCTTTATCGCGACACATAGTAGGTTGGTAGGATAGATTCATGAGTAAATGTGAGTATTGATAAAAAGATGCATGTTTATGGTCAAAAATTGAATTTTTACCCTCAAACACTTTGCAATCATGTAAAAGTTAATGTATTTAAAATCTACTAAGCGTTTCTCTAGCTATAAACCTGTAAGTAAAGAGATTTTTCTTTCTTTTCTCTCTCTCTCTTTAGATTGATATTTACACCATAAAACTCATGAGCCGTAGTCTCTTAAATTAAGAATGCCTTATAAGAATGGATGGCTTGGGTGCTGGCATATTTTAATAATTTTCAAAATTAATTTTTTACCTTATACTTAAATATGTGCGTAGTAACTTTCGCTAATATTATTATTTTATGAATTTTGATTGCATCTCAAAAGAATTGCCTACAAAAAAGGCATGTTCAGCTGCAGAAGTGGCTTATGCCGACGAGCGATCATTCGCTCGCATTTCTGCGTAAAAGAAATGCAGTTGAAATGAGCCGCGAAAATTCACTCCCGTACGATTAGGGTCAAGGGCAATAATCAAGATTAATTATAATCAGCAATTTTTTTCATCAAAATTCGGCAGTTGAGTCGCAAATGTGCTTGAAAAAAACGTCCTACACTTCTACAAAAAAAAACAACGATTTCATCTTTATTGATCTCCATTTAATTTCCGTAACACTTATTCTCATCGTTAATGCCTCTAGTAGTAGCAACTGTGTGATAGCATTTACAATCAACTCTATAGAAAAGCATGCGTCAATAAACAATTGTCAGTAAAATAAAGCAATATATATGTATGTATATATATAAAAAAAAAAAAAAAATAAATAAATAAAAAAAAAAAATTAAAAAAAAAAAAAAAAAAAAAAAAAAAAAGGAGAAGAAAATCAAAAACAAGAACACAATTTTTTTCGCTTAACAAAATTTGATTTTATGAACAAAAATAATGATAATAAGATTCTAAGGAAGAAATCAGTTAAAGGAAAGTAATTCAATTGGTAAAAATTTGTTGCGCGGTGCACAAGAACAGGTGTCACAGGTATCACCATTTTGTTAAAGGATAACAAATTTTTTAAATATCATCCATAAATAAATTTAAACACTATGCTGCGTGAATTCTCGCCTGATCGTAATAACCCTCTTACCACTGACGAGAAGCTTAATCTCACATTAACTGGAAATTGTGTCGAGTCTGTTAAACGCAGTCTTGATGAGCTTTCAAATTTGTATTCCTCTCTAAGCAATTCGGAATCCTCGAGAATATTGTTTGGTGATCAGACTACCCTCGTCCAGGTCGGAACTGAGGCAAGCTTGATTAGTGTCCCTAAGGATTTTAAAGATGATCAAGTCGTTAATTCATCGATAACTGCGACTCAGACCGATACTATCAAAACAATGGGAAATGCTAACAATCATTTTTCTAGTTTTCCTTTAGTAGCTTTGATAATAGTGTTACTGCTGCCTATAAATGATTTTATTCGTGGAGTATTGGCCTGCTTATTCTTCCTAATGACTCTTGAGAATATATTAATTTTCTTGGGAATTCTTGTCGATCGATTCTTTCTAACTTTCAAGCCGCAAAGGGTTCCCTTCACGCGTCCCGATTATTATCAAATGCCAAATATTGAAGTGCCACCTGTTAAGGAGCAGAGTACGTATAAAATATATGAGGTAAGTGAAACGCATTCATTAAACATATCACACACACATTAGTCGACATACTTCCTATTAAAATTAAAACTCTCCTCTGGACCAATAGTATGCTGTACATAATGAGGTGAAAATGTCGTCCACAATGTAAAAGAAAAGAGGTGGGCATACGAGTAACGTCGATGATCGATCCGTCGAGTCCGTCAATCATATTTCTAGAATGTCATTATTCACCTGCGTCTATTGCTATATTCGGATCAAGTGAATTTATTTTTGTATGCACCATTTCGAGACTATTTTCATTCCATTCGTAACGAGTCGATTTAATCGCACAAGTCTGTCTATCCATACGTCCATCTAACTGTTGAAATTGAAATGTAATGGAAATATTTTTGATTTCACATTTCAGAGATAAAACTTAGAAATTTGTTTAATGTGTACAAAAACACTTTCGCAACAACTACTAAAATTACAAAAATGTAGTTAACGTGCTAAGTATTTCATATATTTTCGCTGATCAGATTCGTCGTAGTAGATATCTGAATTTCTGAAATTTGGCAAAGGTATTTGCAAGAATAAGTGGTTTATATTGCTTAGGAGTGGTCACAATTGGTTCATCGATTTGTTAACAGCAAAGCTAAACATTTTACATAAAGCTAGTCTAGGTAGTTAAGTATTCATATTTTATTTGAACTGAAATTAGTTTCTTATTTATTTTTAGGGTTGGATGAATGAAATTGATGTTTATAATGTGGAAACTTATCACGTCGGTTTGACAAGGCCGGTGCATCTTAAATTGGAAGGTATAATTTCTTAATCATTGCATTTGTGTCAGTCAAGGCTTGTTGTTAAAAATCGAACTTATTTTCAAAGGTTCAATACTTCAAGTCTGCAATACGAACGATTATGTTAAGAGGCGAGTATTGTTTGGGGATAAGCCGATCGACTTGAAAACCATTACTTTTACCACTAAACGCGTATATAATCTCCTTGGATGTCGTGTTGAACTCTTACCATTCGGATTGCCTAGAAGAAGGTCTAGCAATTACTGCTCCAATGAATATGTAAAGAGCATAAAAAAAAATTATTTTAATTTTTTTTTTTTTCCAGGCACTTTGGACAAAAATTTCCGATACATTTGATTATAAACGCAAGTTCGGTTATACAAACGGAGCAAATTACTCAATTGAAGAAAAAAGACCGCCATAAAGTCAAAACTATTCCTGCCGGAAAACAAGAAAAAATTAGCGATGCAAACAAAAAACTATCACCTAAAAGTTCCAAGTTATGTGCACATAAAAGAAAAACATTAAGTGAAGAAAACGACAAAGATTTGGAAATGGGGTCAAAAAAATCATCAAGTGTAAAATTGCTTGTTACGGAGAACGCATCTGATCGTAAAATAACGTCGAAGGAGAAGTCTGTGGAGTTTTCGATGGAACACACGGTCGAATCGTTGCCATTAAATGAAGACCAATCAGCAAGAGAGGAAACATTTGATAGCGAAGGAGGGTGGCATCAAGAAGACGTTCATAAGTATAGGGATATTGGAACGCAATCATCGCCTATAGATGTTACCGACAGAGATCATAAATATGAAAATGTAAAAAATAATGCAATTGAAAAAATTGAAAAGACTTTTGAGTTAGATAAGAAAACCTCTTCAATTGAGACCTTTGCTCAAGATGAGGTCGTCAAATCAATGGCCAAACAAGAAACTTCAAGTGGGACTGACATCGTTTCTACCAATACTAATGTAAGTGTAATACAAGATTCTAAAGATGATATATATATATATTTAACTACATCAAATATGAAATACTCTGCATACTGTGCGTAATCGCAAGAGTAGCTTACAAGTAAATGCGTCTTCAGACAAAGCCTCAGAAGGCCAGTAAAGTAATATAATGAATTATGAGAGCATATTAACGCAGCAGGATGTGTGGGTATTTGTGGTAACATTCATATCTTCTTCATCAACGGTGACGTTGCTCATCTCAACTTAGAATTGTAATGTTTCGTCACATTATTGAACGTAGGATGTCTTTAAGATAAAATCGTGGAACCATGCTCTTAGCCATAGCGTAGAAATGGTTTATTCTCAAATATCCTGTCGTTAACTCTTTCAGCAAAAAGATCATTTAATCGACCGAACAAAGTTAGCGTAATCAGTTTTAGTTTTTCACTTAATCAAAAGCTGAAATGAATGTTTCGATCAAATCTTCAATGGTCAATATTTCATTTTTAATTAAATTCAAACTTTATTTTTTAATAAAAACGCAAAAGTTATTATATATAAGAAGATTAGAAGAATAGACTATAATACTTTATTATTATAACAGTATAACAGTACAATAAATAAATAGTATAATGGCTTAAGATATTTGGAGAGTTCTCATCGAGAAAAAAGATTTGCGACCTCGATGGTGGATTAAGATATAATTTCGATGCAAACGATTTAATTTCAAGTCGCTTCGACTTTTTAAATCGTACATGATCGGAATTCAAAGCGGCTTACGCGGCAACGTTTTTTCCTCAATCATTCTTTCACCAAACTTAGATCGCCTTCATGTGACAAAAATGTTCACTTTTTAATATTTTACGATCAAAATCGATGCGTTACAATAATTTGACTTAAAAATGAACTCAGCTAAAATTCAACTACAATCGATAGATCGATTTTTCCATGCAAGAATTCTCATGAAGAATAAGCCTTTTGGCAAACAACATTAAATTTTAATTTATTTTATTATGATTGTACCGAATTTGAACTAAAAAATGTAATTTTTCTTATGAAAGTTAAGACTTTATGTCCTAGTATTAGTAAAGATCTAATTTTGAATAACTTAGAAAGAAAGGAAATGGGAAAGCGATAGTAAAATCGCTTAGGAAATAGGAAAAGTAAATTTGCTAAATTTTGGACCATGCCAGCTTTCGTTTTTGGCCGGCTTCAAGAGAAGGGCTACCATAAAAATATGCTTTCTCATTGAAGCAAAGCGCAATTTATTTGTATTTGTCGTCACGAAAATACATAAAGAGTTGGAAGAGAGGCGAAGTTACGGAGGGTATTTATACGGCTTTATACGACTGTAGTGTTGCTAGTTATTCGTTTGTTTGGAATTTGGAATTATTTTTGATTTTGTGAATTGATTTATGCATGTTTTCCAACCTCTCCGTCCGTCCGTCCGTCCACATGTCCGATGCATCCCCATGTTCATCCATCTGTCAGCCTGTCCGCCTGTCCACCTGCCTTTGTGGTCAGCTTATACGGAGCATTTTTCGAGATAATCTGCTAGAATTTGCTAAACTGATACATTTCTGCTGGGAATGAAGTGAATCTGCCAAATGTTGTGCCTTCTCTCTCTATGTAACGCTTTATTTCCCTGAAAAAAGTTTACCATTTTAAATATTTCTCGAGATGAATCGATCAAAAATACTGAATGCGAATGAATCGGAATGAATTTGGATACGATGGAATCATTTTTTAACACCAGCCTATGTAATCAGTTCTTACTTACTTATGACTTATAAGGCAACAAAATTTAATTTTTAGTAATTTCATTATGAAAATTTATCCACAATAGTAATTCAGCAAATTTAGCTCAGCGGACTTATGCTATGGTAAACGTGGACCACTTCGATTAAAGGTTTTTCATGGAAAGCATCAACTTCAACATATATCATCAAGGTATAGTTTGTAGTATTATATTTTCTGACTAAAATTGGTGAAGAATGATAAGTTCTTTAAGAATGAAATCAATTATTCGAAATTTAAATCATATCAGTCCGTGCTTTGGATACCCTATCAGATAAGACGTTTTTTTCAAAAAAAACTCGCACCTATGCGGTGTAAATAAATAGAAAGTAATCTTAATCTTAAAATATGATCAAATAAAAGTACTGAACTTAATGAATAAAATGGCAGCATTCTAAAGTGAACCGATCCAACCCAAAGTACAGAGAATATGTTATGAAAATGAGACTACCATAGCGTTACCCAATAACAACTATTATGGGTGCGACAAATGGCGAGTGGAAGAAATGAAAATAGAAATGGACAACAATGAGGGACAGTGAACGTATTATATAATGATAAGTAAGGGGCGATTGTAATGTCGTTGAGCCCTGAAATGATGGAGGTAGGATTTGTCCATGTTAAAAATTTTACAGTTTGACGGACAGTTAAGCAGGCGTAACAGAGATGGGAGGAGAAAAATTTCTAATTAAAGTTTTAAAAAAAGTGTTACTGCATTTTTCTCTATTTCAGTTGCCGGCATTACGTAAACTCAATCCCGATCCCGATGTCATATCTAGTAGTGACGAAGTTCATATCTTATTATTTGCCCGAGTTGCTAGAGAAAAGGAAGAGTGGTAATTAATGCGGTGAAGCTGTGTAAATTTTAATTATTTTTAAATGAATTAATTATGCGAAAGGTTTCGACGTTTTGTAGCCGCTAGTGAAGGTGATATTAAAGATCGGGATCTTAACTTATCTAACATAAGAGATATGGATGAAGAAGACGTAAAACTTGCTTCGGCAGCTGCAGATAAATTAGCAAATCCGCATCATATTCAATTCAAACGACAACAAAAACAAAAGACCTCAGAAGTAAATAATTGCATTATCGTAAATAAAAATTGTTTTGTGCGTCGATTAACACCTGCCGCCGTCACATATTGTTTTGTTAGTTGCGTATAATAGGAGGCATACGTTCTTCCGTCCGTTGTTTTCGATAATCTACGCTTTACCCCACAGAATCGAGTATTAAACTGTCAGGTAGTCTCCCTCTCGTATCCCAGCTTTAAGTCCAAGGATAACCTTAGGTCGGACTGAACATATTTTTTTGGAAAATTTTCAAAGCGCATTGAAACGGGTTTATGCACAGACGTACGATACGGTGCCGTAGAGATGATGAGCTTTCTGCAAGAAAAGGCATAAATGCTACTCATATCCATAGAGAAATTTGCACGATATCTTCGCGCTATCACACGTAGTAACTAAAAAAGGTTTGTTTTTTATTCCGAAACTTGGACCTTCGAGACAGAAACAATCTTCGCCATAATTCTTCGCCAAAATTTAATTTAATTATAAAGAGAGTGGATAGTAGTAGTATAGCAAAAGTGTAATAACATCAGCAGAAAAGCAACGGGATGAAGTCAAGCATATAAACACTACTGTGTAATAATGAGCCCTATAGAATAAAATGTCCACAAGCAGAAGAAGCTACAGTCTCGAGGTGAACGTACAAAGGCCACTTTTTGAATTATGTACAACTAGAAGAAACGATAAATTCGGATTTGTATTATAAAAATATTTAAAATTAATTAATTAAAGTTAAGCCTAATTAATTACTCAACCTTTCCTTCTTTCACAATTTTTTTGTGTTTTTTCGTCTTGAATAACACTACAAATATTTTATATTTTGACCGTCACAGGCGCAATATTGTTTTATAATTTGATTTTTTGAGTCTGAAGGCAGCCTGAAAAAGGAAAACAAAATATATTTTTATTTTTGACAAGATTTTTACGAAAGAGCCCGTGTATCTCAGAACCTATGAAATTTTTTTAAGAAATATTGTTGGTGGGGAGTGCAGGGAGGGGGTGGGTGGGTGTCACAGAACTTTTTCATTGCCACAAACAATCGCTTATTGGTTACTCCGTTTCTCACTCTCGAGCTCGTTTTAATGGTCTTCACAGAGGGTGCAGTTTGCGGAACAATCGCAGAAATCATTAGAACGCTTATATGACGAATCTATCGAGGGTTTAATAATGTACGATTCAGCTGCACGATGTGATCCGCAATATTTGCAATTTATGGCGACAATTCAGGTAATCAATAATTGTGTGAATATTGCCCTGCTGCTAGGTATTAAAATAATTTTCGAATATTTTCCAGCAAGCTTGTACACAAGAACGTATACCCATTTTTAAAGAAACGGTGGTGAAAGAACATCACGATAAAAGGGTGGGAATTCTTGTTTAACGCAATCTAATAATTTGCCATTGATGGCGTTTTTTTTTTTTTTTTTTTCTTCAGCGTAAACGTTCAATACGTCAAGAGAATATACTATGGAAAGGTATCGATCAATCATTGTTTTTGGGTCCTTCTGGTAGTGTTGTTTGGGCGAATGTGTTAATGGGTCGCGTTATGTTTGGCGCTCTCCAAAATGATGAAGTACTTAAAAAAATTAAAATTTTTATACAAAAGAAAATCTATCAAGTGAAGGTAATAACTGCAAAAAAAAAAAAAAGGAGGAAAGGCACCCTACAGAGGAAAATATGTGTATCTATTTTCAGCTACCTGCCTTTATAGAAAGTGTTAGGGTTGAAACGGTGGATGTGGGTAAAACTCCTCCACTTATACATCGGTTTTCGCAACCTGTAATAGACGAAAGTGGCGTTTGGGTCGATGCGGACATGACGTATGAGGGCCGCTTTCATTTGACCATAATCACGAAAATTGATATGAAACGTATAAAACGTGAAAGGAAGCCGGCACACGTTTTAATAGAAGTTAATGCGAATGTTAAAAGAAGGGCATCGCATTCATTTTTTACGGCAAGATCTGATCGAGATGGAATTAGTGATCCAGAAGAAGAGCATGAATTGCGATTCGATGCGATTTCGCAAAGCAGTACAATGTACGAAAGTGATATCGAAATCTCTCGAAGTTCTAGCACGGAATCCTTTGTTAATCGATCACAAGATGATCATCTGACAAAAAAAGAGTGCAAGGAAAGAGAAAAAGATACGACAACAGCAACGGCAAATCAAGTCGATAAGACATCTGATAATAAAGCGTATGGAGAGTTAAAAATCATATGCTAATTCGCTTCTGTACTCAGTATATCTAAACTCTTTTTCAGGATTTCGCCGGCTCGTAGAACTCTGCGTAGATTTGTCGATTGTATAGCCGCATTGGATTTGATTCAAATTGCCACCGATAATCCATACGTAAAAAGGGCTATGGAGAAAATGCACACAACCATTAATTTGAACTTAGATATAAAAGGGATAATAGGAAGAATTGCGCTTAATATACCACCGCCGCCATCTGATCGTATATGGATAGGGTACATTTTTCGATTTGTTACAAACGAAGTTAGTTTTCCTTTCATTTATTGCAGTTTCCGAGCTCCACCTCGTGTATGGTTGAGCGCTCATCCCTCGGTTGGCGAGACATCTGTTGATTGGGCTCTTGTCACAAATGTTATCGAAAGCAAGATTTGTGAAGCGATAACTCAGTTCTTCGTATACCCGAATATGGAAGATTTGTGCATACCGGTTATGGGTGAACCTGCTTCTGAAACTTTTAAAGAATACGAAAATCCCTTCCTTTAATCGAAATTGTTGTTTTATACGCTTTTAATAAATTGAACGTTATGCTTATTTCGAAATTTATTTAAAATATTATTAAAATAAACAGAATATAAATATATTTACAAATACTTTTCTTCTGTTTTGTACTTCATTTGTTTGTTTTGTTCTATGCGTTAGAACGGCTTATAAGTGGATGACGGAAATTAAAAATCAGACAAGTGGTTGGACATTCTATCCATCTAAAGATAAGACCGTGGTTAAGAAAACTGGAAATAATGGGAAAAATTACAAATACAGTACAAGCGTATAATGGCGCAAAGAATATGTTGTGGTGATATGTCGTCTGATATGCAAGCGACGTCAGCTCATAATTAATGTAAACCTGCAAAAAAAAAAGAGGAGTTGCTCTGTTGAAGTACTTCATTGGCCTACAGATGCATTGTCTTATCATAAGACTTATTATCGAAACACCAAAGCATAAGCACAGCGCAGCTGTCGAGACTCAACCATGAGCATTTAAACGCTCATTAGGTCAGCAATAGACCGATTTTTGCGAAAGCTATACTCACAACCACTTATTGAATTTTTCAAATGCTGAATTCTAGTTTAGCAGGATTTAGGAACTGATAAATTCTTCTTCTCTTATTTGGCAACTAACGTTAACCTGGACTGCTTCAATTAATGTCAATCGCATCAGTTAATTGGTCGCCGATCAACATTTCCGAAAACAGCGTACTTGATGATGACTACATTGCCTGGATTTCTCTTATTATCTTTCTGATCTGGCATTGAAATGATTTTATATATATTAGGTTGGGGAAAAAGAAATCCATTATTTTTTCGGTAGATGGCTGCACTGGTAGATTTCTCGTAAAGTAACGATCAAACAATTTCAGATTTATGCTCGTTGAAAAGGTGACATTTCGCAGTAAAAAAAATTCTTTTGTTGTTTTTTGTTTGGTGCATTCAGTTGTGAGTTAC